>BGNK01003302.1:47316-67316 GCA_003297005.1 Symbiodinium sp. clade A Y106 | reverse complement strand
AGGCCCGTGTCTGCCAGGTGCAACCAAAACTCTTGAGAGGCTTGGCAAACTGGTAGAACATCTCCTCGTAATCGTCAAAGGTCATCTCGCCATTGATGAGCTTGTCCATCCACGGCCTCGGATTCGCAGCTGAGGCTGCATCCTTATGGTTTGACCTTTAATTCAGAGGAGAACGTCGTGCAAATCGCAACCGCGTCGCTTCAGCTCCGGGGTGTCGTCGCCCAACTTCTTCAGGAAAGGGTAGTACTGAGGTGGGATGTAATACCTCGGCGACTGGGACCCTACAGAATGCTCGAGCATCCATGATCAAAGCCTGCATCATGTATGGGCATGCAGGTCCAGAGTGCGTATGGCGGATGGTCGTAGAAATCTCCGGTGGGATATGTGCAGGAACACCGAACTCATCACGTGGCATCACGTCATACTCGAGTTCCAAATCTGTGTCCCAGCCGGGCTTGTCGTAAATGTTCGTCCACATTACCTCANAAATCTCCGGTGGGATATGTGCAGGAACACCGAACTCATCACGTGGCATCACGTCATACTCGAGTTCCAAATCTGTGTCCCAGCCGGGCTTGTCGTAAATGTTCGTCCACATTACCTCAAGCACCAAATTGCAAAAGCCACGAGCCAAGCAACCTAATTTTGTGATCATGTCACAGTAGCTCTACAAATATCCATACTAGTAAGTAAGCACTGGCATGCACACCTATCCATCTACCTACCTGCCTACCTACATACCTCCCTACCTGCCTGCCTGCCTGCCTACCTACCCACCTCCTCCCTGCCTCTGCATGCATGCATAGTACAAATACATGTGTATATGTATCCTTCCTAATTACTTATGCGACACGCAATTCAAAGGAATCCGGCTGATAAAATACCCATCTCATTTCATGTGGTTCAGTTGACTGCGCCTACACATCGAAGACTTGTTGCACACATTGGGCTTACTTGTCTTTGTACACACAACATGTGGTTCCAAGCAGCAGAAGCAAAACGTGCAATCGCATGCGCATAAACATGTAGATCTGTGTGTATGCATACCCTTCTGCACCTTTGCTAGCGTAGATACCTGCCACAGATGTGATACAAGTTACATAAACGCAGGTATAAGTGTGTGCGTGTGTGCGTGTGTACAAAAATTTGCGCATATATATATATACATATATATATATATGTGTGTGTGTGTACGCATGAATGATGAATGAGTGAATGAGCGAACGAATGAATGCAGAATGAATGTACATTTATACATATCTATATATAGATATAGGTATAGATATAGATATATAGATAGCTATATATATATATGTATGTGAAACAAGTACATATCAATAGACAATGCATACCTGTACAGATACAGAAACATATACATGTACATGTACATGCACATACACACACACATACATTTATACATACGTATGTACTAACATATACATATGTAGACATAAATGTGTATGGATGTATGTGTGTAATATGTAGGTATGTATGTATTTACATATACAGCGACTTGTGGGTATATACCGTCATAAACATACATAAATACATACATACATACATATATATGTGTGTGTGTGCATGTGTGTGCATGTGTGTGCATGCATGCATGCATGCCATGCCAGGCCATGCCATGGAAGGGCAGGGCATGGCATAGCA
Source organism: Symbiodinium sp. clade A Y106 (assembly GCA_003297005.1). Lineage (NCBI taxonomy): Eukaryota > Dinophyceae > Suessiales > Symbiodiniaceae > Symbiodinium > Symbiodinium sp. clade A. The sequence continues at coordinate 65,657 of BGNK01003302.1, read as the reverse complement.
TGGCATGGCATGTGTATGTACGTAGGTATGTAGGTATGTAGATGTGAAGATGTAGGGATGTAGAGATGTAGGTATGTAGGTATGTAGATGTACATGCGTAGGTATGCAGGTATGTTAGTATGTAGGCATGCTGGTATGTATGTGCCTGCGTGTGTGCGCATACGTGTGTATGTGTGAGTGATACCCGACATGCAGACATGCCTACTCTCGAGAGAGAAAGGGAGAGAGAGAGAGAGAGTGAGAGTGAGAGTGAGAGTGAGAGTGAGAGTGAGTGTGAGTGTGAGAGTGAGAGTGAGAGTGAGAGTGAGGCTGAGGAGTGAGAGTGAGAGTGAGAGTGAGAGTGAGGCTGAGGAGTGAGGAGTGAGGAGTGAGGAGTGAGGAGTGAGGAGTGAGGAGTGAGGAGTGAGGAGTGAGGAGTGAGAGTGAGAGAGAGAGAGAGACGGCTGCATATGGCAACCCCTGCCTCATGATTATTCTGCCCGCATTATCAACATCCGTCTCCCTCTCGCTCTGACTGTCTTTCAATCGTTCTTTTTCCACAGGGCATAAGGGAGAGGAACCGATTTGTGTGGGGGCACGCCTTTTGTTGGATGTGCGCGGAAGTTACTCCACGGTTGGCCGCACTTCGCAGAACGGCATAACATTGGTGATTGCACCCACGGGAAGTGCGAGCGCTCACCCCCCCCCCGCCCCAAGGAGCTCAAGGAAGACTGCGATCTAAAATGCGCACTCTCCCACACCCATAGTATACTGAGTGTCAGGGAGACGGTCAGCCCCCGAAGAACGCAGAGAAATTGAAGAGAAACTGTTGCAAGCGACTGTAACTAGCTACAATCGAATCCTTCGTATCTCCCTGTGTGTTTGGACAGCTGTAGGTGTAGCACAAAGAGAGGCTGGAGCAAGATTTCGGCTTCGCCTAGCGAGATCTGGCCAAGTGACTGGCCAGCCGGGATTGACTGCCTGAGGTGGCAGGTTTGAACACAAGCACTGCATCTGCAATCTACATGTACGAGGCGTATCTCCAACGAGGCGCCGTGTTGTGACGCGGGATACTTTGATGCAGATATCGATGTTGGAAGACAGCTGGGGCATGACGAGCAGCCGTGCTGTTGAGGGAAGCTGCCTGGTTTAGAGACTTTGGCGTAGCTCCAGGTCACGACTTCACGGCAGACACAAGTGCGTGAAGCGTCAAGCCTAGCCTTCGTCACCAGGCCACGACGAACGGAAACGAGCATCGCTTCTCCCCAGGCGTTCCACAACTCTGAGGGCTACGCTGACACGGCGCGGTGCTCTGCAAACAGCCAATTGCAGCACATCAGAAATCACAGATCATGTCTGCAAAGGGGCCTGGGCGGAACGTAGAATTCGCTTGTGCGGCAGCTTAGCAGCGCCATCGCTCGTAGGTTTTTGCGCGCTCGCAGGTCTTTGACACGGAAGATGCGTCGCGGGCCAGTGGAGCCTGATGCCTGCAACTGCGGCCCAGGCGTCCACCATGATGGCACTTGTGCCAGAGCGAGCGCACAGCATGCAAGGAGACAGAAGCGAAACAACCTTGCCATCTTTCAAAAAGCAAGGCTGACAAAATTTGCAGGTGATGCAGCTCTGCAAAAGAGGCCTCTGCTGCCACTTCGTGCGTCTGCTTCACCACATGGAAATGCCAGCAGCATGTCATCTGGAAGCCAAGTGATATCGCGGCCGCCGCAGGGCCGACAGGCATATTTACAAAGTGTACAATCCGGTCAGGAGCCACTGATCAGGAAACCCTTGAATCAGATGCGATGTCAACGGAAGGTGCTTCTTTCACCAGCATAGCTTGAGGTGGCATCCCAGCATACATAATCAAGTTCAAAGGCTGACTGAACAACTTCCTCCCAAACACATGCAAGAAAGGCCTGCTGAATGTTCAAAGTGTTCAATTCAAAGGAAAATAGATCCATCAGCAGGTATTCAAGTTTGCACCACGGAGAATGCTGCACACATTCCCGAGGTCAAACTGACGCGTTCGATTCCAGATGCCCATGAGTCTATGAGTCATCAATGCCTTGCAGTTCTCTCCTTTGGATGCGTGCAAACTTGCTGGGCTTGGCGCAGACAAGGCTGGGCAAAATGAAATGCCAGCATGTATGATAAGTCACCTGTGCCATGCCTGTGGCGTCGCAGAACTACTCAGAACCTGAAGACAGGTGCAGCCCGAGCTTCTCAATCCGCTGGGCTCACAGCTACCGCAACCAGGGCCTTGAGGGGTGCTGAAGCATGGGAGCCGACCCGCCTGCTCTCTGCCGACATGCCAGCGCTTCAGCAATCAAAACATGCGAGCCCCACACTGGGCAAGAAGTCGGTCACTCCCAACAGAAGGCTTTCCATGAAACATGGCACATCATGGCACCCTGGCACGGCAGCTCGGGGCAACTGAACCCCTGCTGTATGGTACTTCATGGAGCCCTCGGGCCCCACCTGTGTTACCGGGATGTAGAACAAAGTCCCACTGCCACTTGTCATCGGGCCATGCCTTCAAGCATCACTTTGAGTCACCATGGGACGATCCCCGGTGACACTCGGATAGTCGCCTTGTGCTCGCCGTCGCATCCCACAAAGTGCTCGCGGCACTCCTTCAAAAAGGATCCAAAGCTCATGCCTTGCTTCAACTTCATCCACCGAGCTCCCTACAGCTGCCCCTGGTAGACTAGGGCCATTAGGGCCCTGTCCTGTCTGGCATGGATGCGAGCGATGCAGACTGCCCACCGGCTTGCAGCCCCATGAGGCGCCTGCGCGAAAAGTTCTTAGACTAAATTACTATACCATTGCCATTCCGCGCAGCTGGAGCCTCTGAGAGCCACGGGCGGCTCGGGAGGCCACTGCTAGGCCACGCATTGCTCGGCGCTCGGTGCACGCACGAGACCGAAGCCTTCTGCACGTGCCGTCCACAGCGACTTCTCTCGAGCCCAGCAGCACAAGAAGACAAACGATACTACAATAGCTTCAGACTCTGTAATGACATCATGTCATGTGCGAACATCCCAACCAGCTAGGGCAGTCAGGGAGAACCCAGCACGTGAGCCCGAGCCTGTGCATTCGCCTACTTTCTTGTCAATGCTAGATCTCACTCTCTGGCATCACGCCTTCACGAGCTACGATGTCTTGGTCGCTGGCCCGCTGCTGTCATTCTGAACAGCGTTCATCACCTGTGCGACTTGTAGGAGAGGCTCTTCCAAACCTTCACAGCGGAAACTCCGGGCAGTCCCAGCCTGGTTTAGCAGCTGTGAAACGGGAAGATGCACTCTCTCAGACTTGAGGCAACCGGAAAAGCGCAAAGAAAAAGCTGGCCCTAAACTAGACGATCCCCTAGAGCACGTCGAGTCGAGAGATAGGCAAGGCCCTCCTCCAGTGGTGCCTTTTTTCGTACCCGGCTTCACAAGCCCACGGCGCGTTGTTCCTAGCACGACGGTGAAACGGTGAAACCTCGTCATGGGGCTTCCTGCTTTTCGGCTCCCCCTTGACTGACAGACCTCAAGCACATCCGCCAGCCACCCCTCGCCAAAGCACCCTCCAAGCACAGAATACCCCCTTAGCCCAGTGGCACCTGCCATTACGCACGTGGCGAGAGCACTCGTCCTCGCAGGGCGCACATGGGCAGCGGGGCTGACGACACTCCGAACTCCAAAGTGAGCCTGCCTATGGCTGGATTCACAGCCGGCAGCTGCAGAAGTCTCGCAGGATTTATCCGTGGAGTCTCCGCGGGGACGGTCGGGCCCGGGAGGACGCGGCGGACCCGTTCCACCTGAATCTCGGAAAGCACAGAAGGCAGGGCCCGAAGCGATGCTCTCACCTTGAACTTGGGAGGCGCCATGGGCTTCTGAGGTAGAGCCAACCTGAGCTTCCGGATCCCATGAGAGCGATCCCGCACTGCACCGCGAACACGAAGAGTAGCTCGAAGTTGCTGATCTTGTAATCCCGCCAAGAGGTGTCCATGCCCATCTCCTCGGGTTCAAATTTTGCACGCGACAACCTTGCCAGCTGCGACCACATCCTGAGCTTGAGACGTCAACCCTGTACGGGGCTTCATCCAGAATGTACGGCTCGTAGTCCTGTCAAACTGAAACCAGTGTGCAGAAGTCCGTGCTGGCGAACGAGGTAGACTGGCTCGTCAGTCTGCCTAAATCAAGTCACACTTAATCTTCAAGTTGCTGGTCCTGGAACATTTCCGCAATCTCCTGGTCTCAGTGGCAATGATAGGTGCTATTGGACATGTTGAAGAGCAAGAACAAGCGTTTATGCATCGCACACGTCTCCTCTGATGGCTCCTCTCCGATTCGGTGCGTCGGCTTGGTGCGCGCCTTGATATGCCTCTGCCGCTCCTCCTCCATCTGTTGGAGCGCCTTCGCACAGATGTTTCCGTGCAAGCGCCACCGTGCCGAGTGCAAGGTCCGGCCTCCTTCAGTCTGCGATTTAGAATTGCTAGGACCTGAAGTTGGTCCGACGTCTTGTCTTTGTACCTCGTCCGATCACAGCGTCGGAACGAACATGCTAGGATCACGTGGGTCTGGGATGCTCGGGGGTCCAAATTGCTCCAAAGCCTTTGCAACCAAGCCGCTGCTCAAACTGCTGGGCGTATGCATGCATGTGATCCACGAAACGTTCCCTCAGCTGACTGTAACTGTAGTACAACGAAATGCATGCACATAAGCAAAGAAACATATAAACACCTACGTATAAACATATGTACATGCACATACTTTACACCTACCTACCCGCCCACCTACCTACCTGCCTGGCTGCCTGGCTGCCTATTTCCATGCACACACACAGACATAGATATATATATGTGTGTGTATATATACACATACAAATACATGCATCCAGCCAGCCACGTATGCAGGCATCCATGCATGCAAGCATGTACAAATGCTCAGGTATCCGTTCTCTTGGCAAGCTTATGTACTCCTGTGTTTCTTCTCACCTTAATACCTATACTGTAGCTACGACTGTGTGTTTCCGCATGTAAGCACGCACGTCAATGTGTCGATTCATTGTGTGGCTCCGGTTGTCTTCGCCTGCGACGCCTACAGCCGTGAACCGGCTATCTCGATGCGCTCTGACTCATTTAGTGCTTTGCAAGTGTATACTTGTCTAGTGACCTACCCATGATCCTATCTATCAATCCACTCCTGCTTCGATGAAGCATTGCGGCTCTGTCTCCGAATGCTTATGAGTTATGAGTTGACCGGACTTCTGGTGAATTTCCTCTCTACCTGGCTCGCCGTCTCCTATGCGTCAACATGTTCCAGGATGGCATTGCCATGAGGGATGCATACACCCGATTTGCCACTGGAGGCATTCACGTTGGCTGAAGATCTGAGTAGTTGCCAGGCTGCCTTAATGGTTACAGATAACAGTCGCAAGTTGATCCATTCTCTAGGTACTTCATTGTGAACTGCGAAAGTTCGCATAGGTCCTGGATTTTGTGTTCTGCGTGTCTTGGCCATCTGTCGGTTTCTTCTCCGGAGCGTGTCTGTCTCACTAGTCACTAGCTGCGGAGTCTGTCGCTGTCGCCAAGGATCTGCTGCTGCTGCATTTGTCGGTGCAGTCCTTGCCACCGGCTTTCGGCCTCGCGCTTCTCCTGCCGACTCCCAGTTGATCAGGGCTCAGCGAGACTGGGACTGGGACTGGGCCTCCTGAGCCGCCAGTTCCTGACGCTTCAGTTCAGCTTCCAGGCTGGAGGTTTCCCGGCCCAGCTGCTTCACGAGCTCGTCTCGGCCTCGTCTGGACGGAGCCGGGAAATGGGCAGAACTACTCGAAGACAACAAGGCCAGGGCAGGAGAGCTGATGCTTCAGCTGGGCAACTTCACCTGCCAGAAACCCCACACGTCACGGCAAGACCTTCGCATTGACCTCACAAAGGAAAGCGCTTGTCGAGGGATGGACCATGAACAGATACTAAACGCTCGCCACAGTGATTCTGAACTTGCACAGGTCACCGACCTTAAATGTTTTGAAACCAGCTTGCAGGACTGTTCCACAATAGATGGTGCACCCTGGCGCCAGCTGTCACTGCGCTGCGCTCAACTCCAAATCATGTGCACCATCGACGCTGGGAGCACAATAGCTTCTCTCCAGCACGGCCGGCCCATGCCCGCTCGATATTTCACAGACTTACTATTACAATTGCAATTCTCTCATCTCAGACTGAAGCGACACGGTGCTCAGCCAATGTTCCTCTACCAATGCATATTACGTTCAGCATAGCTCCACTCCACGTACAACGCCCACAACAGCTGTCGCAACCTCGCGAAAGCTCCAATTGCTGCTGCAGCGAGTTCACTTGCTCCTCGAGGTGCTCCTGTTTCCAAGAAACCTGTCTACACTGATCAGCATACAAACATTGCCAACAGTTTCCTTGTGCTTGGCGGCAGTAAGGTAGGATTCTTGCGAAGCCACCACGCCTGACTTCTGAGGAGTGAAAAACAGATTTGGGTGAGCATGAGCTGGGATTGCCACCTTTCAGCTGTGTGATCTCGGCCTTCTGCGCCTGCACCAGGCCCTGCGCAGGTCAATTGTGGTTGCGAATCTTCGCCTTCGACGTACAATCCTCCGTGTCCAGCACGTTCTCCCGCAGCTCTCCCAACATCTTTCCATACTTGTCCTGCCGGCAGGGAGGTCGTCGGGTCCGTGCCACTACGTCTTGGCATCCACTGATGTGCCGCTGCCCAGCCACCTCCATTTTCTCTGTCATCTCATCTCGGATTTTTCGCACCTGCGACATCGAAAAACGGGCAGGTCAAGGAATCGCCATTCTTGCATCACCAGCTCTGGCCTCAGTTTCGACGACCACGGCATGGTTCCGGAACTCTTGAAGAAAAGCTGCTCGTGCCCTTTGCAGATGTGCCTGCTTTGTGGCACAGGGCTGAAGCATGCTAATATGAAGCTGCAATGCTATGCACAGACAACTGCTCCCAGGTCAACATTGCACCTGTGATGTGAGAGGGGAAAAGTGTGGTAGCATTTGCCTTCCTACTGTATGCAGTATGCCCGAAATCCATTGCCTGGAACTTCTGCTCAATGTACTGAAGAGTGCCTCTCTCCCGAAAGTTCTTCATCTCCTTGCATCCAGAGACACAGTGCCATCTGAGTCACAAAAAAAAACAACATCGAGCGAGCAGAATCAAATTCAGACCGGCAGGGGTGAGCGTGTCCACCGGACCTTGGGATCCAGTTGCACCTCCTGTGTGGAAAAAGTCTTGAAGATTTTGTCCAAACTGGCGCATAACCTGAGACAGCAACATGAAAACGAAATCACACCACCGCAGCTGCAAACACTTGCAAATTAAACATCGAATCACCTGCGTCATCTGCATACTCCTGTGCAAGGAGCCAGGTCATGCCAGGCCCGGCCCTCTTCGAAAACATATGTACTCTGAACTGCGAACCCCGTCCCACGAGTGTAAGTCTGACGCATTATGCGTGCAAGGGTTCGGATACTGCAGGCCGAGCAGCTTCGCAACATCTGCTGCCATGTGGTACTCACTGTACCTGGTGAAACCAAAGCTTGAGCCTCAGCCATCCTTCGAGCAGAATTCTGTCAGGTAAAGCTGGCCGAGTTCCACAGTTCCACAGCCCTGCTCCCTGCTCCTGCGATGCGAAGGTTTGCGGTAGATCTAGCGGTCGGTCCGTCAAGGAATGCTGCACAGCCATATCAAGCTTCGCTTGAAATGGCCTCGGAAAGCACGAAACCACAAACACCCAAACCATGTGAGGAGCAATGTGGACCGAGGACGATATCTCACATGGCCGTCAGGCTAAAAGGCTACGTCGTACGGTCTGATCTGCACGTCTCATCTGCACGACCAGCTTTGCATTTTGGAACCATTGCTCCTCCATGGATTTGTAGCTAAGTGGCAGAAAACTGCCCATGTGAAAGTCTTGCTACACAAACGCCGAGGAGGTATGCCGACCCTCAGATCATAGGTTGATCACATCTTCTCAAGCGCAAGTCCGGCGGTCACGGGCAACATTATGTGTCGTAGTGCATGACGGTCAAAACCATGGTGTCATCTGCACTTCGGAGCTTCTCCAACAGAATATCGGTAGCTCCAGAGTGCCCATTCACAGTCACGATGCCTCAGGCTTGTGCATGGCGAAGCGCTTGCAGGTGCTCAATCCCTAGCCCTAGCCGCGTTTGTTGTCTTAGCGATTGCTGCCACGACACGGTCATTGGCTACAATTGCCATGTCGGGCCTGCTCCTGTTCCAATCAGCCACGAGACCGCTGCCCACGGACGCCTAAGGCAAAGGCAAGCTGCTCCAGGAAACCCAAGGCATTTTTCGCTCGTGCAAAAACGCCTGTGCTTTCCTCTTGCTTGCGATTTGGCGACTTCTCTGCTTCTCGCTCTAGACTCCAGCCGGCAACACTTCCACCCGCTGCACAGCGCCGAGCCCAACTGGGGAGGTTTGGTTGTTGAGATGTTTACAGCAAGTTGTCCGACGTTCCGAGACTCCGCCCGACTAAAGCTGAGACCCGATTCTCCGGCTTGCGACTTCAGATAGCAGGGAAGGACAAGTGCTCAACACCTGACCAGGAATGGTCCCAGCACTGCTCTGGAGTTCGCTTCTCCCTTGTGGGTGCAGTTTGCAGTTGCAATATGGCCCGGCTGCCAACGCATTCTCCAACGCCTGTTTCCCGTGCCACTAAGACAAGCAACTACCACACCAGCATTCATCCCGAGGTTCATTTCAAGGGTTGCGATGAGTCGCGATGGGGCGTCGTGCTGGGTTGTACACGCGGGGCAAACGAGGGGCATGAAGGACACGAGAGTGCCGGCAAGAGGCGCGAGCCTGGCCAAGATTTGGCCATCAAGGTTCTAATTCTAGGGTTCCGCATCCCTGCCAGGGGCAGTTCAAATGCCGGCTGCGACACGACAGCGCCACGAGAACTCGGAGGAGTTTATGCTCCGACGACGTAGTTTTGTTCCACGTTTGTCGGCAACTGGGAGGCTCCCTCCAAGCACTTCGAACACCAAGCAGCCCGGCCCCGTTGAAATCTCAATATCCTAATTCCACACAGGCGAACCTTTACAGTAGCGAGCAACATGAACGTAACCGCGGTTTCGTTCGTTGCCTGTGGGCTACGGGAAATTTTGGGCTTCAACATCTTGTGGCTCTGAATGTTCAACGTTGTTCATGATTTTTGCCTCCTGCATGGCTGAACGAGTCGCGAAGCAGGATTACAGTAGTATGCTTGTAAATTCAGACTATCTCCCGCAACGAGGTTTCGTCGGTGCATGGACAGACGACTCATTTCGAGTCACAGTAACGGCATGCTTTCAAGCTTTTCTTCAGATTGTCTTATGATCTTTCAACGATCTCCCATTGTTCCTGATGAGGTTTAGGGTCAGTGCATCCCAGACTCAAAATCGACTTTTCCAAACACCGCAACTTACACTCACGGACGAGGATCAATCCACGGCTTTGCCGACGTCTTGCGGTAGTTCACGTCAATACCCAGGCGGCCTGAGCAGACTAAAGTCCCGCCTTCACAAACTGCTAGCCTGCGTCTGCTGCAGCCGCAGGCAAAGGAAACGTCCGACCTGGCTTTTGTAGCACGACTGTTCTTTCTTCGGGGCGCTTCAGTGTCAATTGTGTGTCCTCCAGACAGGCAAATGTGTCACGCTCGGTATCGAAGCGGCGGCCGTCCTGGACGTCTTTGTCCTCCAGCTTGCTGGAAATGTCCTCTCCTGTGCAAGGCTCACCATTCACCTCCAAGATTTGATCCTCGGCCCAGGCTTTGGAATGCTTGTTGCGCCTTCAAGACAGACAGTCAGGCAGAGACGAAAGGACAGGAGTGGATTGGAGAGCTGAGAGTGAGGAGCGAGACGGGTAGGATGGGAGTATGTATTGTGTAGCGTAGATGAGCAGAAAAGACCAGAGAACGGAGCAAATGCGGGAATGGTAGGAAACCAGCGAAACACAGAAAACTGGAAACAAGGAAGGAACGACAAGGCAAGAACATGAGTCTGGGAATGTGCAAAATATCCCAGCGGAGTGCTTTCTCTGTGCTGCTGGGAGACGAAAGGCTTGATCTGCTGCTTCGGGTTGGACCCGTTCCAGGTCGCTGCGGCACCGCCGGTGACATCCTGCAAAAATCGCGGCGAGGCCGCACGCACCGCATGGAAGAGGCCATGCCGTGCAGAAGCCTAACTTGCAGCTCAGTGTCTCTGACAATCACACAGGCCGAGTTTGACCTGTCCACGGACAGGCCAAATGAGCCCATTCCGCCCTTCAGCAGTGCGACGAAACGATTGGATTCCTCCTTCAGTGAGCTGTGTGACTGGAGACATGGATGCCTCTTGCTCTACGAAGCAGAGCATCCTGCACTTCGTCCACTAGCGTGCCATAGGATTTCGATGTCGTCTTTAGCTCCGGAGCCAATTCAAGCTGGCTCTCCTCACAAGACCGGCTTTCGTCACCACACGGACACCAGAGATTCCCGGACGCTCAGAGTCCTTGTCATCGGAAGTGCAACAATGACAGAACATCCTCTGCAAAGTGCTGCGGTCCGCCAGCTCCGGAAGAACTGCAGACACTGATACCAAATCCGAGCCAAATGCCGTCAACACACATACACAAACCTTCAGAAAACAGGGCGCCGCTGCCTGCTCTAAATGCTAGAATGCTAGAAACAGCACTTGTTCTGCCGCATCGAAGATAGCAGCACTTGAGGAAAGCGGACGTGGCAACCAGCGTGCTATCCATCCAAACCTAAAAAATGCAAACATCTGGCGATTGAGCGAGCCCCACACACACACAAAAGAAATCAATCCTACACACATGCACATGCAAACCACAACCTTGTCGGGTTTTCCGGGACCCGCGATTGGCTGAAGAAAGCGAGCTCCGATCAACTACCGGTGAAACTTGAGGTGAAACATGACCGATGTCAAAGACTATGACTGGACATCGTCCGCGTAATGCAGGAATGTTATTATGAGACTGTCTTCGGCCCGGCGCAGTTTGTCCACGATCTCCAGCGGACCGCCTGGCAAGGCGCCAAACTAATTGCCAGGAGGATAGGCTGGACTTGATGATAAGCCCTGTCTACACCATATGACATCTTGGCTCACCACAGCACTAAAGACTTTCCATTGCCTGAGACACCACTTACGGACAGAATCCTGTCATGCGCGTGCACGTTGAGGCGGGGCTTCTCCAGGTTCCATTGACCCATTGCACCACCTCGAACACCCGTGATCCAAGGCCTGACAAACAGCACTGCAAGCAGTCGCACGAAAATAACGTCAAGGCATGTTACTAAGCAGAACCGCAACAAGAAACAGCGGCCTTGCCTGACAGACACACCCTTGCGAAAGCTGATGTCTATGCCGAGGCGATCGCTTTTCGGGAGGATTACTTGCCGTTGTTCAGGCCGTTGAAGGGTAAAGGTCAGCTGGTCACAACCAGCTTCTTCCATTTTGTGCCGCAACATGGTGCCTTGCCAAGGGTTCCAAGGTCAACATATGCCGCAGTACAAAGTATCAACATTTCATGTGGCACCAGTTTTCTCAAGTATGGCATGGACAAAAAAGACGAGTGAAGCCAAGGCTCTAGAACAGGGCTCCTTATCCGCCCGTATGAAACTTGTAGCTACCGAGCAACCCATGGGCACATGGCAGGGCAACATGTGTGCTGGCAAGTATCTCCGTTGACTTCTAACAAACGGTCATAAATTTGAGCTTGGGCATTGTCCACATCAGCATTCCATTCACGCAAAGCGCCACTGATCTCCTGCAAGGTACAAACGCTCCCTTCACGGAAAAGATTGACAAACCAGTATGTGAAGCGCACCTGGATGATGATGCAAGAAGGGTCCGACATGTCCAATGCGGGAATCACCGTGGACACGTCATTGGGCAATGTGACTGTGTAAGTTGCATCTGGCAGCGAGCAATGTTGACGAAACCGCAATGAAAACATAAGCCTCCAAGAACCATGCGAAAGAGGTCTCGCAAATGAATGTCAAGTTGCCTTGCCAATATCTTGGATCGTCAGCATCATGCAGGACCGTCAGATGTTGGGCCTCGAAACCCCAGCTGCTAATCTGCACAAATATGCAACACGACCACAACGTTGCAACTGATGGGAGCGGCCTTATGGATGGAGTCCAACTCTTCGCCCGTGGAAGGCGTTGCGCAGCATTCACAAAACATGCTTCTTTGGCAGTCTATGCAAAGCTTGATTGAAAAACGACGGCATGACACGTTTCTTCGCAACTCCACGCATGAAACTACAAGTTACTTCCCACTCCCACCATTCCTTCTCCCACCACACCCACTCCCCTCGCACACCTGTACTGCTCCTCCTCCTCCTCCTACTCCTACTCCTACTCCCCTACTCCCCAATTCCCTTGCTCCCCTGCTCCCCTAATCCCCTACTCCCCTCCTCCCCTCCTCGCCTCCTACTCTCCTACTCTCCTACTCTCCTACTCTCCTACTCTCCTCCTACTCTCCTCCTACTCTCCTCCTACTCTCCTACTCTCCTACTCTCCTATTCTCCTACTCTCCGACTCTCCTGCTCTCCTGCTCTCCTACTCTCCTGCTCTCCTACTCCTACTCCCACTCCCGCTCCCACCCCCACTCCTACTCCCACTCCTACTCTACTCCTACTCCTACTCCTACTCCCACCCCCACCCCCACTCCCACTCCTACTCCTACTCCGCACTCCCACTCCTACTCCTACTCCCACTCCGACCCCTACTCCCACTCCCACTCCCACTCCTACTCCTACTCCCACTCCCACCCACCACTCTCCCNCACACTCCCACCCACCACACTCCCACCCACCACACTCCCACCCACCACACTCCCCAACGGGAAACCCATCAAAAAAAAACTCTTTTTTGAATCAAAAAAAACTTTCCTCAAAAATCAAAAAAAACTTTTTAGCCAATCAAAAAAAACTTTTTCCCCAATCAAAAAAAACTTTCTCTACCAGTTTACAGGCAAGCCTAGGAGAATCCGGAGATTTCGTCCCCATCAAAAAAAACTTTCAGTACTAGTCGTAGTAGTAGTAGCAGTAGTAGGCGTCGTCGTAGTACTACTAGTAGTAGGAATAGTAGTAATAGTAGTTGTAGTAGTAGTAGTAGTAGTAATAATAATAATAATAATAATAGTAGTAGTGGTGGTAGTAGTAGTCGTAGTAGTCGTTGTAGTAGTCGTAGTACTAGTACTAGTTGTAGTAGTAGTAGTAGTAGTAGTAGTAGTAGTAGTAGAGGTAGTAGTACTATTTGCGCTAATAGTGATAAAAGTAGAATTAGTCAAAGTAGTAGTAACAGTGGTAGTAGTCGTCGTCGTTGTCGGAGGTAGTAGTAGTAGTAGTAGTAGTAGTAGTAGTAGTAGTAGTAGTAGTANTAGTGATAAAAGTAGAATTAGTCAAAGTAGTAGTAACAGTGGTAGTAGTCGTCGTCGTTGTCGGAGGTAGTAGTAGTAGTAGTAGTAGTAGTAGTAGTAGTAGTAGTAGTAGTAGTACTGGTACTAGTAGTACTAGTAGCACTAGCACTAGCTGTAGAAGTAGCAGCAGTAGTAGTAGCAGAAGTGGCAATGGTCCTCGTAGACACGGCCATGGGTGCATCCTCAGAGAGGAGAGAGAGAGAGAGAGAGAGAGAGAGAAGCGTGCCCATCTGCGAAGACGCAGCAACGGACCAAGAAGTACAGCTTTAGTCATGGCAGCAGTAATAGTAGTAGTAGTAATAGAAGTAGTTGTTGTTGTTGTAGTCGTCGTCGTAGTAGTAGTAGTAGTAGTCTATGCTAGTAGTAGTAGTAGTAGTCGTCGTCGTCGTCGTCGTCGTAGCAGTAGCAGTAGTAGTAGTAGTAGTAGTAGTCGTAGTGGTAGTGGTACTGGTAGCAGTACGGTTGATAATATAAATCCTGCATTACACATAATAAGGAAAAAACCATAATTCCCATAGTTTAGGGTTCTTAAGTCAATGCAGGATTTATATCATCAACACTAGTAGTAGTAGTACTAGTAGTAGTAGTAGTAGTAGTAGTAGTAGTAGTAGTAGTAGTAGTAGTAGTAGTAGTAGTAGTATTATTCGTCGTCGTCGTAGTCGTCGTCGTAGTAGTGGTAGTAGTAGTAGTAGTAGTAGTGGTGGTAGTAGTAGTAGTAGTAGTAGTAGTAGTAGTAGTAGTCGCGGTGCTGGTGGTGGTGGTGGTGGTGGCCTTCCTTCCTTTCCTTCCTTTCCTTCTTTTCCTTCCTTTCCTTCCTTCCCTTCCTTTCCTTCCTTTCCTTTGCTTTCCTTCCTGCCATCCGTCCTTCCTTCTTTCCTTCCTTCCTTTTTTCCTTCCTTGTAGTAGTAGTAGTAGTAGTAGTGGTAGTAGTAAAGGTCGCGGTGCTGGTGGTGGTGGTGGTGGTGGCCTTCCTTCCTTTCCTTCCCCTTGCTGCCTTCCGTCCTTCCTTCTTTCCTTTCTTCCTTCCTTTTTCCTTCCTTCCTTCCTTCCTTCCTCCCTCTCCTCGCCTTCCTTCCCTCCTTCCTTCCTCCCTCTCTCTTCTCGCCTTCCTTCTTTCCTTCCTTCCTTCCTTCCTCCCTGCCTTCCTTCCTTCCTGCCGTCCTTTCGTCCATACTCCCTTCTTTTCTTGTGTGACAAAGGGAAAGTTTTTGATTGGAAAAAAATGTTTTTTTGATTGAAAAAAATTTTGATGCGCATCCCCTCCCCACCAGCATGGAGCCCAGCACGCTCTCGACGCCACCATCGTCAGCCCTGTCACCTGCAGTGGGGAGGCACCGCCAGGCGCCTACGTAGCCTGGGCAGACTTCCGAGGCTGCCGCGAGGACGACGCTTTGGTGTCGAGGTTGGCGGTCGCGTTGGAGGGGAAGCAGCGCGACGCTTGCGCCTGCTTGGGAGCTTTGGCGTCGACTTTCGTCGGCCCCGCACTGCCGGACCCCGGTGTGCAGTCGCAAAACGGTGGGCTAAAAAAGAACACCACCCGAGTCAACGCGGGAAGAAGTCAGGCAGTGCAAAGGGTTCGTCGCATGGTTGGAAGCCAGAGTAGGAAACTTCCACAAAAAATCAATTAAGTTGCAAGAGACGAAGACTAAGAACATAGAGGAGCTTGAGCATGTGGTTTTTCCGCTGCCACAACAAAACTTTGGAAGCAACATGATTTTGAAACGTTCAGGAAAGCTTGCAAAACGCATACCGTGTCGAAACTGATCCGGAAGCCATTCGGCCACTAAAAGTTCGACACACTGAACAAAAAGTTGAACTCATTCTTGAGGTTTAAGGATTTGGACGTAAAACATTCATTTCAAGACCCTCTCATTCGTACAAACGTGGACAGAAGCAAAATGCCATGCACTGGAAATTTCACAAGGGGTTTGCGTAATGTTTTGAAACTGGATCGTCTCGTCACGATCATGTGGCAACACATCGTGAATTGCAGACTTTCGAAGCTGACCAGCGCCTTGCAGCTGATGAAGAACCGTAAACGCAAGAATTGTTTTTTTTGGGGGTGGCTTTCTGGAAAGCTGTTTGTTGCAGAACTTCTCCCGTGTGTAGGTGGCAACTACACTTTGCAAAACAATCCGTGAGCGTGTGGGTGTGCGATCGTTCGTGCCATGACGGCGATTTTCGAACAAGGTGATCCGTGTTTGTGCAAAATTTTCCGCTCGAGAGCCCTGGACGTCCGCGGCAGGAGCAGATGCGCGGAGCGCAAGGAGGCGTCGGAGCAGCAGGACGCGGAGGTGCGCCGATGGGACGAAGACTGGCGGGGACGTGGGGAACGCCGGGAAGACATGGGCCGCATAAGGTCCTGCTTACGAGAGCAGCAGCGCACGAGACGCAGGATCGAGGTGAGAAAGGTGCGTCGCGAAGGCGCGTTCATCACAAGCGGAAGCGGCAGCGCGCTGCCACCCACGCAGGGTTCCTTCTGTGGTATGAGCTTCTTGTGGAGCCGGTGCAGCGGAGGTCTCCCTCCAGAGTGGAGTGGGTAAGCCCGCCCGCCGGACCTGGGCGGCGGCTGAGCATGCCGCTGCAAGGGCAGGTGGCATGCCGGCATCAAGCAGCGCAGGGAGAGAGTCCTGCCAAAACCCCCAGTAAGCAGCTGGCGCACCGGCAGTTGCGGAACGCAAACCGAGACCTCCAAAGCCGCGCGGCAGGTGTGCTGCCGAAGCAGCTGTGGCCGGCAGGGGCGAGGCAACGTCTCCGCAGAGCAGCGTGCTGAGGCAGGCCTCAACCGCGTCATCATGCTCCCGAGCATACTCAGCAGTGCTGTGTGGGGGGCCTACGGAGAAGGTAGTTTGCACGAGCGGAAGCGCAAAACAACAGGAGTAGCCAGGCCGACTGCAAGTCGGCGAGGGCCGGGATGCGCTGCAGCAAGGTGTTCTGCTGGCGGCGCTTTTCCTGCAGCTGCTGCCGCACAAATGCTGCGGATCCGAGGGGTCACCGAGCACTACCAGGGTCAGGCGGCGAACTCCATGCCCCGACCCAAACATCGCCGCCCTGCTGGGGCTGAACAGCTGACAGATTGGAGGGCTCCTCGCCCGCAGCGTTCCAAACACAGGTTTTGCCCTGGTTAAGCTGGACCCGGGCACGGGCCCAAAGGGCGTCGCTAAGGGCGCCATGGAGAGGCGCAACTCGCTCAGGTGGGCACACGACGTACGTGTCGTCCAAAAGCGCGACCACGGCCTTTCGGTAAATGTTTTTTTGCACGCGTGAGTTGCGATCACGGAGACATCTTCCTTTCAAATTAGGGTCTGCGGCGCTTTTTGCTCCCCTACCGGCACACAATGCCGCTAGCTCTTTCGGCCCAGTCACTATCGTCGGCGGCCGCACAACAAGAAGGAAAGCAGGAAGCGCAACCGAGGCTGTTTCAAGGAACTGCCTTCCAGGTCTGCATCATCGGCAGTGGCGCCAGGACCACGGTCACACCCACCTGCCACTGAACCATGCGCAAGAAGAGCAAACACAAACCACGCACACACACACACACACACACACCAAACGAAGCCGTCCCTAGCCACTGCTTTGCGAGCCTGCAGTGACGGCAACGGCGGCAGGGCCTGCCCGCAAAACAAGAAAGCAGCCAATCGACACCGCTTGAGGCCACTGCCTTCCAAGTCAACATCAACCACCATGGCCCCACGCCCACCAACAAGCTGCTAATCGAACATGTCACCCAAGTCCGCGTCGGCGGCGGCTCCACCCTCCGTTGATCGCCGTTGATCTCCGTTGTAAAGCTTACCAGCAAAAAAATTAGAAATCTGCCAATCGAACTTTTCTATTCACTGCCTTCCAAGTCCGCATCAACCTCATCAACCACCACGGCCCCACGCTCACCTACCAACGAGTCATGCGCCAAAAACAAAAAGCCAAACGCAGGCCAAACGAAGCTGTCTCAGGCCACTGCCGCCCAACGCCACGTTTGCATCATCGACGGCAATGGCTTCGCCACGCTCGCCCCCCGACAAATTTACAGCACACCGTACGCATTGGCAGTCCGTACGTACTAACTCCCGGCCTCCTGGAACAGTAACAGCAACCCAGCAGCAACCACAGGCACAACAAAACCAGGGCCCGCGCCTGCCACACCGCACACTGGTATGCATTTCCCTTATCTGGCCGGCGGCCTACGAGACAAGTTGCCTGGCAAATCAGCCATCACAGCCTGGCTCACCCACAGGGCCGGATGGCACGGCCTGTCCATCATCGCCACCCTCCGGCCGCATTCCGTCCCAAGCTACCGAAGCTGTGGCTGCAATAGGACGACCAAGTCGTCTGTGCTGAGCCACGCTGCCTCACCTACAGCAACGCTAAAGTTTGCTGCTTTCGGCCTTGCGCCAATGGTGGCAGATCCACTTGCATCAACCGGCGTCGCCGCTTCTTGAGTGCTTTCTTTCGCCTGGTTTGCTAGCTCGCGGATTTCAGCACGCTTCGCTGCGTCGACGGAGCTCTTCCAACTCATCTGCAAGGACCTCCACCATACAAAAAGCAGCCTACACTCAGCATTATGCAGCGAATGCACAGAGAGACATAAACATTGATCAAAAAACCCACCTGCACAACCAAAAGTACCCGAAACTTTATTTTGCTTCTGGCACTAGCACAAGCCTCAGGAGCGTCTAATCCGCGTTTTTATGCCACGCAGACACTTGGCTGCCCGCCAACGCAGCCCGGTAGCGATGCGCAGCCGACGCTAAGCGAAGTCGTCGAGCTGGCTGAACCAGCGCTGCCTTCCCCGAGAAACTTCGAGACCTTCACAACCAAGCTTGAAACTCCCAGTTGCAACTTCAGGTTCACAAAGCTCTTCCAGTCACCCAACAAACTTCACGAAGACTTGGCGAAAGCTCAGCACTCA
>BGNK01003302.1:1799-37537 GCA_003297005.1 Symbiodinium sp. clade A Y106 | reverse complement strand
GCACGCGCACTTGGTGTTGAGATCGATCTGGCCGAGTGCAGGCTGAACCTTGTGTCAGTTTGCAATACCGAGGCTAGGAAAAAGAGCTTGAGTGACTGTATCACGAATATCATCCAAAGTGGAGGGGCTCAAGCGCGTGACTTTGAGAGTCTGCGTGGGCGTCTCAATTTTGCAGAAGGACAGATCTTTGGGCGAGGGGCCAACCTAAGGATGAGGGCCTTGGCAAAGGCCTGCAAACGTGCAGGTTTTGTTAAGGTGAGTGGTGACCTTCTTGAAGCACTCCTTTACNTTGCAGAAGGACAGATCTTTGGGCGAGGGGCCAACCTAAGGATGAGGGCCTTGGCAAAGGCCTGCAAACGTGCAGGTTTTGTTAAGGTGAGTGGTGACCTTCTTGAAGCACTCCTTTACTTGCGGGATCGTGTCGTACTTGACGAGCCGCGCAGAGTGACCACTGCTAAGCGCATGTGTTATCACTTGTACACCGATGCTTCGCTTGAAGGTGGTGTCTCGGGTTTAGGAGGGATTCTTTTTAATGCTTCGCANTTGCTGAGACAGTTGGTGCAGGCCTTCTTGAAACCATCAACCCTGATGGAAAGGAAGGCTTCATCTATGAGATGGAGGTGTGTGCAGCCGTACAAGGCGTTTGCAGACTTTGCGCTTCTCTGCGTTCGGCCGATATCGTTCTCTTTTGCGACAACGAAGCTGCTTTGGCAGCTTTGATTGCATGCAAGTCGGACTCTCCCTTTGTCACCGCTCAGCTCTCTCAGCTGTGCAATCTCGAAGCAGCTCTTGACTTGAACATTTGGTTTGAGCGCGTGCCGAGCGCTTCAAATCCTGCCGACGAGCCTTCGCGCATGAAGCTTGATGCTTTGGCTGCCTCGTCCAGGGTTCGGTGGTCCCCGGAAGTCCTTGNGAGCGCTTCAAATCCTGCCGACGAGCCTTCGCGCATGAAGCTTGATGCTTTGGCTGCCTCGTCCAGGGTTCGGTGGTCCCCGGAAGTCCTTGCATAGCAGCCTCCGTGCTTTGACGGGGAGGCTTCGTGAGCACTTCGCCTGCTGGAAATCTTGCTGGACAAACCTTACTTGCTGGACAACTCTTTGTGATGCAGGCTTAAAGCCTGCTGTTAAGCTGCGACTCCGGGTACCGCCACTAAAAAAAGAGAGTGCGAGTGCTGTGCCTGCTGCGTGCGTTTGTGATTTATATTGAGAATAAGCACCAACTCCCTTTGGAAAAGGGATAGTGCCTTATTCCTACATATAAATCAAGGAAAATTTTATTTTCCGGCAAACGCCTCTTTTGTATTGCTCTTGCTGGATTACATGTCAGCTCGCACATGTGCCTCANCTTATTCCTACATATAAATCAAGGAAAATTTTATTTTCCGGCAAACGCCTCTTTTGTATTGCTCTTGCTGGATTACATGTCAGCTCGCACATGTGCCTCATGTTGCTTGACATGTCTGTATATTTACAGCTTCTTTTGCTTGCAGGATTGAATTTTTGTCCCACCATCCCACCCTTTACAGTGGGGGGGGGCTTCGTGAGCACTTGGGGGGGCTTCGTGAGCACTTCGCCTGCTGGAAATCTTGCTGGACAAACCTTACTTGCTGGACAACTCTTTGTGATGCAGGCTTAAAGCCTGCTGTTAAGCTACGACTCCGGGTACCGCTGCAGGCTTAAAGCCTGCTGTTAAGCTACGACTTTATATTGAGAATAAGGAAACCTGAGTATCCAGCCAGGGGCTGTTTCCAGCCAGGTCTGTTCCAGCCAGGGGTCTGTTCCAGCCAAGGGTTGTATCCAGGCCAGGGCTTCTTCCAAGCCGGAGGTGGTTCCAGGCGAAGGGTTTTTCCAGTCAGGGCAGGGTGTTTTTTTGTTGAGGGTTGTTCGAGCCCGGAGCTTGTTCCAGCTAGGGTTTTGTTCCAGCCACGGGTTGGTTCCAGCCAAGGGAGTTTCAAGGGTTTGCTCAGATTCTCTGCTCTCCTTGCGGTTTCTGGAAGGGTTTGCTCGGATTCTCTGCTGTTCTTGCAGTTTCTCGTAGGTTTGCTTGGATTCTCTGCTGTCCTTGCAAACCCACCCAAACCCACGCAAAATCCGCTCCAAACCTCCAGGAGCCCTCTAAAAGGTCAAACCCATTCAAAGCCATTTCAAGCCCTTTCAAACATGTCAAAACCCATCCAAACCCCAAACCCAAATCCACTCCAACCTACCCCAATCCCTTTCTAAAAACAGCCAAACCCACCCAAACCGTGCCAATTTGGATGTTTCGTAGCGAAACTTGCGAGAGAAAGCTGAAGAGAGTTCAAAAGAAGACTTTACGGGCATGAAAGAGATGCTTTAAAGGCTTCAAGGAGGCTTTCAAGGCTTCAAAGAAGAGGATTCAAGAGGCTTTAAAGGGCTTCCAGGTTTCCAGAGCGTGGGAGGCGGGTCTTGGAATGACTGTGGAGTAAAACAAATAATTTCTGTGAGAATCTTGTGAGAAACCTGTGAGCGGAGTCTGTGAGCAGTAAGAACCTGTGAGAGGAGCCTGTGAGAATCCTATGAGCAACCTGTGAGCGGACTGTAAGAAACCGTTTCTCACAGCCTGCTCACAGGTTTCTCATCGGCGGTCACAAGTTTAAGCGCCGTTGGTTGCCACTGTGGGGGTACTTTGATGTGTTCTATGTTTTTATTGTTTTTCGGAGGCCTCCCAAAAGCCTCGAAAGCGTTGTAGGGTAGCACTGGGCGGAGGCTTTCAAGCTGGAGGCGATGCCAAGTCTCGGAAATGCGTGGCATGAGCAATGCGCGAAATGCTTCTCGAACTTCGTGTCCGACCACGGAAGAAAGCGAGAGGTTCCTTTGAGCATTGCTTACCGTGCAAAAACTCATGTGTTCCATGCTTTTCGTGCTTTTCCAGTCCGTCGAGAGTTTTGTCAGGTTGGAAGGTTCTGAGGAGGCTTTGCAGGATTTGGGTGAGGATCTGCAAGCAAACGCTTGGAAAAGTGAGGCTTTCAGGCTTGGGCATGTCTGGCTCTCCAGCGCCTCCAGTCCCTAAAAGCAATGTCAAGCTCTAAACGCTTCCTTGAGGCCAAGACTCTCAACGCCTCCAAGCCCTAGAAGCCAACGTGAAGCTCTAAACACTTCTAAACTCTTCCATGAGGCTCGTACCGAAAAGCCAATTTCTCAAGCTTTTGCAATGCACAGATGTGATGCGCCCGCAACGGCTGTAAACTCAAAGACGTGCTTCTACCTGTGATGAAAGTATGCGATGAAAGCTCACACGCTTTCCATGTTTGCCACCGACGAGACGACGTTTTTGTTCAATTTTCTTTTGGACCATGCAGTGTTTCATTCGTTTTCTTCGCTTTTTACCCTTCCCTACAGCGATTTCGTGTGACTTCTCTTTCTTCTGTGTTGACTTCGTCCGTTTGGCAGCTTGCAGCTCCGACAACACATTTCTTTGCTTCCAACTCCAACCATCGAACGCTCCAATCCAGCCTGCAGGAGGGTTTAGGATTCCAGCAATAGCGTACCGAAAAATGACTTGCCGAACTCTCTTCTTCAACCTTAAGCCCTGATGAGTTCGTCAATTTCGCAAGCCAAAGCTTCTCCAGCTAACCTTACACTCTGAACCAGGCTAAGCACGGCTCCAAAAACAAACATGTGGATGACTCCATCGGAAACACTCCTACGACTGGGTCTTAGCCGGTAGAGAAAAACCTTTCGAAAATCTGTGCACCACAAGGGACTTCCCCTGTACATTGCAGACAACCCAAAAAAATCGAGACTTCTAGAAGCAAGAAGGCTGCAAGGCTTGCCGTGTTGGGACTAGATTACGACGTGAGGATCAGAGTGAAAGCAGACAGCGGAAAGTGCAGCTTTATATTGAAAACAAAGACGCATGGAATTTCAAATGCAATTTGGACTGTTTTGCAAACAAGGAATGGAAGAAACATGTCTTCCAAAGCATGAATGATCTCTGCACGATTGCACAACAATCAGAAAAAACACTTTATGCAAAACGGAAAAATAACAGAATTGGTCATGTGAACTTCGACGCTAAGTTTGTTGATATTTCAAGACAACATCATGAGAGGCACGAGGAAACCTCTTCTACTCGTCCGCTTCTGTTGAATTTTGAGTCCACTCTGGGCCGTTTGAAGCAGACGGAGAGGAGTGTAGCTTTCCATGTGGAACAAAATGTGCAGTGGTCTGCCACTGCTAGATTGTGCTTCGTTGTCATGGTCTAGAACACCAGGATGGATTTCCGGCAGACCAAACGTCCGGTCCAGTCGCGTGGAATGTGATCGACTCGCTTTCACTGCAGAGGTCCAATTCAGCTTCTCGGACCGTCCAGCTGCACGAAAAAAGGACTGTCGTGGGCACGTGCTTTAACCAGGTCTCCACTCTGGCGAACTCGAACCGAGCTTTTCATAAAACCTAGTTTCGGGTTTTCCTTTGTCCGTGTCTGCTTTCGAAGCACAGTTCCGTCCAACTAGCGGCATAACAACACAAAAGATTGTGTGCTAGAGTCGGCAAAACTATACTGAACATTATGTACCCAAGGTTTGTTTGTTTTTGGTTGTTTAAAATCAAATACGATTTTCGTTTGAGTGGACAACCTCCCCTTGTACAGCTACCTCCCCGCAGTGGAAGCAGTCTTCTCGTCGTTTAGATCGCGTGCCCGCGCCGATTGGAACTTGGCCCTGTACACTTGTGCCAGCCTGTCCATTTTTTGTGTTATCGGTTATTCGCTTGATTGGGCTAAAAATTGACGATAAGTTCGGAAGGACATTGGAATCGATGCCAAATCTTTGGAAGCATAAACTCTTGCAACTTCGCTGATGCCTTAGCCTTGTTGTTCTCTTGAGTTTCGTGATGCGAACGGTTGTGGATTTGATTCGTGTTGCTCTTGCAGGCTCAGGCGTATCACAAATCTTGCCGGTCGAAGCATTTCTCCACAATGTTGTTGTCAAAGTTGCTGATGTGCATGTTTGTTTCATCAATACAAGAACTCAATCTTAATTCTCGGGCATGTTCACAAGTTATGATCGTGAAATTTTGCAAGAAACAATGGCATCAATGTCGTTTGTTGCAATGCCGTGGTTTGTGTCGATGTCGCTTTGCAAAAGTAGCATGTTTGCATGCTTCTCTATGTGTATCCCTCATCAGATGCTGGGCTGGCTCCTCATTCGGCGCCTAGCGCTCGTCAGCTCAACCATGTTACGTCGTGCACATCTGCATTGTGTGCATGCAAAGATTGCAACGCCATTTCTGAAGGTTGCTTCAGTTCCAGCACTTGACATGGTGCATCGCGCACCAACCGGGACGATCAATGCAGCACGCAGTTTCCAAAAGATTTACAAACCTTGTTGCGAAAGCTGCGAAATAAGTTTTTGTTTGAAACAGCTTCCGATGTGCGGTAGACGGTGAGAAGGGCAGGACGTGGCTCCGTGGCAAGCCTTTGCTTGAAAGACTATTAAATCAGCACCTTGTGTCCGACGGGTCGCTCTGAATTTGCATTCGAAGCAGACATAAGCAGACCCGCCCCAAGCCGCGGGGCAGCCGCGCGCCGCAGGGTCCATCCTGCAGGGCGTTTTTGGAGCGCTGCCGTAGGCTGCTTCTCGAGTTCTGATTCTTGGACAGCTCCATGCAAACACCGAGGGCCAAGGCCTTTTCGTCTGTCCTCGTGCACCGTTTCGGCCGTTTCGCGAAGGTGGTGTCTCAGCCTCTGAATGATCCCTGCATGCAGATCGGTCGTGGCCACGGCCACGCATGCTTCGCGTGAATCGGCGTGCTAGCTCCTGTCATATGGTGCCGTTGCCCACGTGCTGAGGCAGGTTTCTGGCATGCATGAAGTGCTTTTCGTGCAGCAGGCTGTTTGGCCTCCATTCGTGCACTTGGATTGTGAGTCCTCTGAGTCCCTGTGCAAGCTCCGTCGGCTCTCTTGCTGATCGCCGTGCTTCGCCGAGCGAGAATCCACTTCCACCGAGTCTGTTGGTGCCTGCGAGTCTGTCTCGCCTTCCGGACAAACCGGCACGGACCTTGATTTCGTATTAATTGAAGCACCCGAAGCCCGAAGCAAGGTAACACGGGGTTTGAAGGCCGCTTTGCTCACGGCATCGAACCCTCGGTAAGTTCCCTTATTTGGAAGCAGAGGCTCTCGCTGCGGAGCGCCGTCTTGTGTCTGCCAGGACTCAGGCCACTGTGTGCGGTCAGGCAAAGACTCAGGACAAAACAAGATGTTGCCTGCAAGTGTTTTGTCATTTTCCTTTTAAGAGGACAAGAGAGGGGACCTTGGTGACCTGAAGATGGAAAGCTTCAGGATTGCCAACTTCCTCGGGGTTCGTTCCTCGGGGGTGGGTTTCCCAGCGTAGTGGCTGAGGCTGAGGCACCACTCTTCCGACCCTCCAACCATGGACCTGGCACAATCCGAACTCTTCTGGGCTGCTGTGCTTTTCGGCCAGAAAGTCTCCAAGCGAGCGAAGGAGTAACATAGACTCTGACATCTGCCACACCATGTCTTTCACAGTTCAGGCGTTACAGGCGTTAGGGCTTTCTCGAACACCACGTGCTCTGACTCTCGTGAGATCACGGCCAGGAAGGAGGTCTTCGTAGAGCTTAAGCAGCTTGCATTGCTGTCGTGTTGGGAGGAGCTTGCAGCGCCCATTCCGAGGCGTGTTTGTCGCCATGCCTCCCAGCATGTAACAGTAACATAGACTCCATTTCAAGCAGCTACTAGAGACTTACACTAACGGCAACAGCGGCAACATGCTCACAGCTGGTCTTACAGCATGGAACCATTGCCGGAGCCTTCTGAGCTTTGAGACTCGGTCAGAGCTCTGCGATGCGGATGTGTAGGCCTGTGCGGGCACGCTGTTATGCCGTTATGCTTTGATGTGTTTCGTGCTGTGCGGCGCACCTCGGATGGTGCCACATTGAAAAAGAATGGGCCAGGATCCTTTCGGCTGCTTCGCCGTGCGCACCGCGTCGTGCGGCGTCTCCGGCGTGTTGCAGTCTCCAAGACAGTGTGGGTTCTGGAACCCTGATCAACTAGTTCAGTCAGAGGTGCACCGACGATTGGTGCACTCACCCTCAGTGGTGTAATATCCTCAGCTGTGTTGCGAAGCTGATCGCTGGTCGCACGATGGAAAAAGTTGGGAAGCCAATGTCTTGCTTGACCAGGAAGTCTGGAACCCCCTTGCACACTGAGCCCGCAGGAATTTAGGACATTTAGGCCGATCGTGCATTTAGATCAAGCGTTGATGGAAAGAGACCGCCACGGCAAGAGGTGTTCTCCCTGCCGGACCGAGATCACAGACTTTCGCTCTTTTTCTTTGTTTCTTTGCATGTGCAGCGACAGCCAGGGCGCGAACTTGGGCAATCCATCTCTCCACTGGTGCCAAAGAGCTTTGCTGGAGTTGTTGAGCTGGGCATCGTGGGCACCTCTGAAGATGCAGCGTAGCAACCCGTAGCAAGCAACAGTTCCCCAAATGCTTCTACGATCGCAGCAGCAAGCAGCAAGCAGCAAGCAGCAAGCAGCAAGCAGCAGCGAAGTTAAAGTGCAGCTGACAGGCTAACGAATGGCGACAAATCGCAAAGGATTCCCTTTGGCAGGTGCAGACAGCTGGAGTCAAGGAGAGTGGGTTTAGGGGAGGGCTTGCAAGGCTTTAGGCTTTGAGGATTTTGAGGTTGAGCTGAGGCCGAAGGGCCGAAGGCGAGGAAAACTTGAATCTGCGCAGGTGCCACAGGCCAGTCACAGCACGCCACAGCACGCGCCGTGAAAGGCCGCACCGGGACCGGCGGGCCGGCGGGTGCCAGATAAGGAACGAGAGGGAGAGGCTCTTACTAAGAGGAGGCATCTTTGAAAAGCTTTCTGACTGGGCGCTCTGAGAGGCAGAGCGAGCAGAAAGAAGCTGCCGAAACCGCTGCCGTCGCCCGTCGCTGCCGGGCGACTGAGGAGCCTAAGAAGCCGTTTCCAGCCGCGGCTCTCCAAGAGGAGCTGCGGCTCGCGAANCGCGGAGCCGTTTCCAGCCGGCCTGGACAGCGATCCCAGGCCGCGGAGCGCTGAGCCCGCGCTGAGCCTTTGGGCCTTTTTGATGGGGAGACTATAATCTTGCTGTGACAGGACACCGGCTTATGAGCGCCAGCTGACCAGTGTCTAGTGCGCCCTGCTTCCTGTGACTGACCATTTCTCCACGACGGAACGGAGGGCAGCTTTGCTTCCGTCGCCATCGCCTGCATCGCCGAGGGTCCCGGGGGCTTGGCATCTTGGCGATAGCGAGGAGAGCTGCCAAGACGGTCTTGGCAACAGGCGTTATGGAAATGAGGCAGGTATAGGCATGGCTGGCAGCACTTCTTGCACTCTGTCATGGTATACTTGCCATGACTGCGCTTGCGTTGGGCTGTGCACAAGCCCCGGGCTCCATGCACGCGGCCCATCACGGCCAGCATCGTTGTTTTCGCCCCACGGTCCGCTTTTTGCTTCAGGTCTCTCGGGGAACCACGTGCCCTCGCTGTTGGCTTGGGGCTGGCTGCTAGCTTCCAGCGGATTCCAGCGTGTAGAGCTCCCTCACAGTCTTGCGTCCAGCAGGGTTCAGGGTTCAGTTCTGTGTCTGCCGACGGCCTGAAGCGAAGTTGTTGGGCACTGTCGATCCGGCGGCCGGATCGACATTACAGCGCCAACATGCCAAGGCCAAGCGAGACTGCCAGAAGCGGGAGAGAGCTCCGACAACGCAGCTGCCGATCTTGCACCAGTTTGTGAAGATCGTCGCTGTACCAGCTGTGTTTTGCAAGCATGGCGACAGTTGAAAGGACGGACCGTCGCGGCCCTGAGCGAACAAGTCCGAGTCCGGGGGTGAGGCGTCGCTTTTGGCTCAGGGCTGAGCTTGCGCTTTCTGCCAGGTCACAGCGATGCCTAGCCCTAGCCGCCTAGGGGCCTAGCGGTGTCGTCTAGCCGCCTATGGCCGACTATGGCCGCCTATGGCCGCCTAGCCTAGCCCAAAGTGAAGCGTCAGATGATGCAATGATTTGGCAGCGCCTAGAGTCCTAGAGCCTGCTTTCAGGTTGACAGGCATTTGCTTCAAGGTGGGGCATTCGGAAATTGAGACGGGCGAGACGCCTGGCGGGCTAACAGGGGCAACCTCAACACCTAGGCGGTCACGGCGGGCACATGCTCGACATGGCCTATGCCGAGGAGGCCTGGTCGACCTCTGCTTGATGGCCATGGCCTCCCCAGGGCTTAGGGTTTTTCCTCTGGCGGGTGGGCTTTGCTCCTACCTTCCGCTCGCTGCTCCGTTCGCTGCTCCATTGTGCCTTTCTCTCCGGCTCACCCTCCAATCGCTCCTGAGTGACTAAGCTGTTATCGATGGTAGCCTGGAAGCCGTGAGGCCCAGGCAGCTTCGCATAGCGAGAAGAGTTGAGCTTAGCTTGCGCTTCTGCGGTGCGCAGAGTGCCGCGAGCTTCCAGTCTGTTCCGGGTTGGCAGGTTAGCAGGCGTCTCAGGTAGGTGCTAGGGGCTAGCGGGGCGGCCACGAGTGCCGCCGCCCTCGCTGTAGCTCAGAGCCCAAAGGACCTGGAGAAATTCTCGAAATGATTTCGAGGTGATACTTGAAAAGAGCCTCGATCTCGTGCTGCTCTCAGCCGTTTCCATGGTATCCACGGATGCAATGCAAGGGAGCCTTGAGCTCTAGGCTGCGTCGCTGCAGGTGCCTAGCTAAGGGCCCAAACGGCCCGCCAGCGGCCCTGGCGGCCCTGTGGCCCTGATGCCTTCTGCAGTGCCCCTTCTGCAGTGCCCAAGGCATTGCCCAAAAGTCAAAGTCCATCCTGGAGTCCTGTGTGGTCTGTGCGGTTTATGCCCCTTGTCGGCCTTGCGCCTGCCGCCGGGCGCCCGCCGCCGGGCGCCCGCCGCCGGACGGGAGGTGTCTCTTTGAACGCCAGGGCGTTTGAAGGGCTCCTTTAAAGGGCACCTTAAGGCCTCAACACTGAGCAGGGTTTTAGCTTCGCCCAGCCCGGGCAAGGCGTCAGTCATGGCCAGTCTGCAAGAGCTGTAATCCCTGCAACCATCAGCTCATGCTGCATGTGCCGGTTGGAGCTGCGAAAGGTGCATGGCGAGATCAGACAATTTAAAGTCACGTGACAAAGCATTGCTGACGCCTCGGCGATCGGGTAGTCTGAGCTTTGCTGGCCTTTTGTGACTGTCCCGGAGATGCGTGTATTCCCGAAATGGCTCCTGGCAGCCCCCCTGACGCTCACTTTCGTTGAGCTCTCAGACTGATGCCCCGTTTGGGAATAAGAAAGCTCCATGTTGCCTGTGATGAGCCCTGTAGCCGTAATCGCAAACCTCAGAGTCTCAGACACCTTGCAAGTCATTTCAGATGTGCTTGCGTGCTTGCAGGTGTCGTGGCCTGAGACGAATGCCAGCAAAAGCTTAACTTGGGCAGTTTCCCAAAGATTGTGGTGACGGCAGGAGATCCTTGCCTGCATGTTGAGGTCCTAAGTGTTGTAAAGCAAGGTTCCTGAAAGGCCTCGGGCCTGGAGTAAGGACCTGTCTTGTTGAAGGCCTTCCTAAAGGTGCTGTCTCTCCATCTAACGACTCATGTCTGGGGGCTGACCTTGGCCTTGTTTTGGGCGGTTCCAAGATGCGGAATTCCGCCCTGCGCGCTGTGCGGCCTCTGCGCTCTGTGCGCGCTGTGCTGCGCCCATGGCGCATGACTTCGGCCGATGCGGCGCTTTGCCAAGAGGGCATAAAGTGAGACACTGAGAGCTGTAGGAGCCGTCTGAGAGTCGCGAGCCGCGCGAGCCAGACGGTGACATCGGGTGTCGGCGCAGAATGCCATGGACTCTAAGTCCTAGACTCCTACGCATTGAAGCGAAACTCTCTTTGTCGCCTAGTGCGTCCCGTTTGATGGCCAGCAGGATATAGGCAAGCTCTGAGAGCTGCCATGAGCTGCCATGAGCTGCCTGCGGCCTGCGGCTGTGCTGCGGAGCCAGTCGGAGCCTCGAGGCTCGCTGGAGCCGGTTTCCGCAGCCAGGTCCCTTGGGCATTGGTGACACCAGTGACACTCGTGACACGAGTGGCAGTGGCCGTTGGAGGAGTGTTCTGCGGCCGCTGGCGCTTTGGCTGACGCCGCGGAGCCTGCGGAGCCTGCGCAGAAGCATGCAGAAGTGGCTGCCGCCGCCTCCGGCCCGCCCGCACTCTGCAATGCGAAGTGGAGCTTTCCGGAAGGTTTCTCGGCTTGTCAGTTGGCCTCTCCTTGAGGCTCAGCGCTCGGAGAGCCCTTGTCTGCCGCCTAGGCGACTCTGAAGGCTCAGTCTCCGGGATCCGCTTCCGCACGCAGGCAATGCAGGCAATGCAGGCAATGCAGGCAAGGCAGGCAACGCAGGCGACGTGGCAGCGCTTTGAGGTGCAGACTTCCAGAGCTTCCATCTTCTGGCGGCCCGGTAGCGTCGCCGTTTTGCGACACGCCCTGAGCCAAGTGATACGACAAGAACCAAGAGCTTCAAGACAATGAGCAAGACCGCAAGAGCCGCAAGGGGCCGGGCCAGTGCAATGTGAAGTCAGAGGCAGAGGCTCCATTTCTAGCCTTGGTGTCAATCTGGCCAGATCAAGCGCTTGTTCAGGGTCTGGCCCGCAACGGCGCAGCAAGACTGCAAAAACGCTTAGCCTCGTACTTTACGTAAGCTCCGAAGGCCACATCTACTAGTGCCTTCTTTCAGGGTGCCTCAGGGTCTGTGAGACTCTGTTGAGGCGTTTTCCGCCCGATGTGCTACGGCTCGTGAGAAACTAAAGAGCTGGAGAACAGCTTCCCAGCGCTCAGCTGAAATGCTCTCTTGTCGACGAAGTCTCTTCGCAGCTTTCTGTACCCTTGGAGCTCTGGGGGGAGCTCTGGGAGCGCTGGGAGCTCTCCCAGGATGGGATACAGCGGTCTAGGGTCTAGGCCCGGCTAGGCTGGGCTAGGCCAGGCGGGCAGCACAGGCTGACAAGATGCTGACATCTGGTACTTGCAGAGCTCAGCTTTGCGCTGTCACTGTCACAGCTCAGTGAGACGTGTTGTGTTCTTTGACCCTCGCCCTCTGCCCGCCTCCCTGCGTGTGAGCTGGCAGGAGCTCTCCGCGAGGAGCTTAGGATAGCTGCGGCTTCCGATCTGAGCAGGCCCTGTTCAGAGAGCTTCTGAAGCGGTTGAAAACAAGCAGCGCAAAATACACAACACTTTGCAAACCTACTGTGCTTGCTGTGATCCTGTGAGGGTTTCTGATGTGTTCTGTCTACCGCTGCCTTGACAGCTCTAAAGAGCCACAAGACCGGCAACGGGCATTGCAGCAGCAGGCCAGGCGAGATGAAGTGTCCTTCTGTCGAGTTGCCTGTAGTGCGATATTGATATCGACAGATGCTTGCAGGTCCGGCAATCATGTCGCATCGCAAGTTCGAGCGGCCCCGTCACGGCTCCCTTGGCTTTCTGCCTCGGAAGCGAACGAGGCATCTTGCCGCATAGCACATTAGCTCATGTCACTCATTTCTTTTCAGTNTCATGTCGCATCGCAAGTTCGAGCGGCCCCGTCACGGCTCCCTTGGCTTTCTGCCTCGGAAGCGAACGAGGCATCTTGCCGCATAGCACATTAGCTCATGTCACTCATTTCTTTTCAGTGTTGTCATGCCCAGTTTGCAGGGACACAGGGAGCCTGCCTTGTTGAGAGGCACCACCACGGCAAGATCAAGAGCTTTCCGAAGGACGACCAGTCCAAGGCTCCACACCTCACAGCGTTCATGAGCTACAAGGCGGGCATGACGCACATCGTGCGGGAAGTTGACCGGCCAGGGTCCAAGTTGCACAAGAAGGAGATCGTGGAGCCCGTTAGCATCGTCGAGAGCCCCCCAATGATTGTGGTTGGCTTCGTGGGTTACGTTGAGACCCCTCGCGGCCTCCGTGCGTTGACCTCCGTGTGGGCAGGACACCTGTCCGAGGAGTGCAAGCGTCGCTTCTACAAGACGTGGCACACTTCCAAGCAGAAAGCTTTCACGAAGTACCAGAAGCGCTGGGAAGAGGCTGGTAAGGATGGCACTCCGATGGCTGCGGAGGTTGAGCGGGCAAAGAAGTACTGCCAAGTGATTCGGGCGATCTGCCACACGCAGGTGGGCAAGGTGCGTATTGGGCAGAAGAAGGCGCACATCAAGGAAATCCAGGTGAATGGAGGCACCACGGAGGCAAAGGTGGACTTCGTGATGGGCTTGTTTGAGAAGGAAGTGAAGGTGGCTGACGTCTTCAGCCAGGACGAGATGGTCGATGTGATCGGTGCGACGAAGGGCAAGGGCTTCAACGGCGTGGTGACGCGCTGGGGTGTGACGCGGCTGACGCGGAAGACGCACCGCGGGCTGCGCAAGGTGGCATGTATCGGCAGTTGGCACCCCGCCCGCGTAGCTTTCCAGGTGCCAAGGTCGGGACAGCGGGGCTACCACCATCGCACCGAGATCAACAAGAAAATTTATCGTGTGGGCAAGGCCCTGAAGGACGATGCCAACAACGCCAGCACTGAGAACGATCTGACGGAGAAGCCCATCACCCCAATGGGCGGATTCTCACACTACGGTGAAGTCAGGGAGGACTGGATCATGCTCAAGGGCACAGTCATGGGCCCTCGTAAGCGCTTGATCACCCTGCGCAAATCCTTGCTGCCGCAGGTCACGCGCAAGGCCCTGGAAAAGGTGACCCTGAAGTTTATCGACACATCTTCCAAGTTCGGCCACGGCCGCTTCCAGACCAGTGACGAGAAGGCCAAGTTCTACGGGGGTGTGCAGAAGAAGGCAAAGACGGAGGGCAAGGCCGACGAGGCATGAAGATGNGACACATCTTCCAAGTTCGGCCACGGCCGCTTCCAGACCAGTGACGAGAAGGCCAAGTTCTACGGGGGTGTGCAGAAGAAGGCAAAGACGGAGGGCAAGGCCGACGAGGCATGAAGATGAGCGACTGCTGGACTTGTGTGCTGAAAAGAGGTTGCGAAGTCGACTTAGAGATGCAATCTGTCTTGGAGCATGGTAGCGGCAAACAAGCTCGCGATCTGCTGCTGTCTAGGTTTCGGTTCAAGGCGCACCTTCTGAGTAACCTCATCGGTACTCATGTCGCATCGCAAGTTCGAGCGGCCCCGTCACGGCTCCCTTGGCTTTCTGCCTCGGAAGCGAACGAGGCATCTTGCCGCATAGCACATTAGCTCATGTCACTCATTTCTTTTCAGTNGACACATCTTCCAAGTTCGGCCACGGCCGCTTCCAGACCAGTGACGAGAAGGCCAAGTTCTACGGGGGTGTGCAGAAGAAGGCAAAGACGGAGGGCAAGGCCGACGAGGCATGAAGATGTTGACGATTGACGAATGGAAGCCTTTGTCAATGTGCCCTTGACCGTTTGCAAAATGCACGGAGTCCGGCTTGCACACCTGTTTGCAGCATAGGCTCGTGTGAGACCGTGAGTGCACGGGTTCTTCTTGGTGGGAGCTGGCTCTCGGTGTTTTTGGATTTGGCTCAGCTTGACATCAATCGGCACGCATGTATGAAATTGCGTAGTGCGAGATGTCGTGGTACATCCATACACGCAGTTTGAGGTGGAACTGTCCAGAGAGGCCTCTACTCCTAAGGCAAAAGCGGCCGTTGCACTCCCCTAGCTGGCGCCCTTGCTGGCGTGTTGAGAGGTCTGGGTCTGGGCCTTTGACGGTGTGGAAAGTTGAAGATGCCTTCAGGTGATGGAGTCCCGGATCAAGTCCAAGCAGCTAGAGGCGAAGCTTTTGAAAGACAAGGCCGGTTTTCTCCGCTCCGCTTCAGAAACCTCCGTGACTGCTGCGCTGCCGGGTGCTTCTTGAGGTGCAGGAGGCTCGCTTGAAAGCCCAGCAGCTCCGGCTCCAGTTGCAGGCAAGCACACACTCGCCCAGAGAACATCTGAGCTTTTTTGTGACTTCTCAGGCCATCGGTGCTCAAGACACAGTTGTTCCTCGCAAGATCCAGGCAGGGCAGAAGTGCAATTTGGGAGAAGCTGCCTCAGCCTCGGCGCCCTGCGTCTCAGGCTGGAGGTGGAAGTGAGGAGCCTTCGGAATTCCGCGAGCTCTTGGAGGCAAGGGGAGAGGAAAAGAAACGAAGAAAGAGAGAGAGAGAGAGAGCGCGAAGAAGGGCGCTTCGCCCTGGCTGACGCGCTTTGCAGATGCTGGTCGGGGCGGTGGACCTGCAGCGCCAAGTCCTCTTCGAGTGCGGCTCCGAGGCACCAAGAAATCGCCGAGAGACTATGATGGGCGACCTGCATGTGTGCACGTGTGCGTGCATGTGCGCCGTTTCTAGTTCAGGCAGTCCCATCCCAGCTATTGCCAGCAACATGACATGTAATTAGTGATTTGCGTTACATAGGTTTTCATTCCAAATCAGCAGGGGCCAGGAATCTGTGAGTGTCTGTCCTGGCCAATGACAGTCAGACGCTACAAAGGTGCAACTGTAGTTAATGCTTAATGCTGAGCCAAGAACAGGTTGGCGGTTTACTCCGTTTACTCCCTTGCCCCGTATCAGGACTGATTCTGCAGAGCAGCCAGCCACATCGAGAATCAGCATGCCAAGCGGCCTTGCAAGCGTCCGGGGCACGAGTCGGCACGAGGTTGCCGCGTTGCCGATTCGGTGAAACGGCAACAACACTCACACGCAAGCCACACACTGGGAGGCCCGGCGGTGGCGCCCCCCTGAAATGGGTTGGCAAAGACCAGCCGATCAACCGATGTGCACGTCTTGTGCTGGCCCTTTATGGGCTCCTGGAAACAGGCGGTTTAACTGGGAGCGTGGACGATTTCTAGTCGAGTGGACTCAAAAAGAACTTAGGCACTGGCTGGAGTCTCATGGCTTCCAAGATCATTATCGACAAACGGATGCATCTTCCCGCCCATTGTTGCCGCGGGCGGATCCAAGTTGTTCCGGGGTTTCTCTCCGGATCTCAGCATCAACAATGTCCTGGAATCGGGGGCTGGGCCGTGCCCTTTTTGCTATTCGCATGATCGGAAGGGCGACCCCCTGCAAAGATCCAGCCCGGCCTCGGCAGCGTCAAAGTTCGCAGCCCGCGGCAGCTACAGCCTGCCTGGGAACCCTAGAAGGGAGCGCAGTGGGGCATGTGTAGTGAAGAGTCGGACTACGAGGGCACTCCTGTCATTTGTGACGCCCTAGGTTCCTTGTTGGACAGGTTCAAAATGGATTCACCCCTAGGGGATTTCGCCTCCTTGGGGTTTTTCTCTTTGGTAAAAGGTTCCAACTGGATTCACTCCTTGGGGTCTTCGTCTTCGGTAAAAGGTTCCTGCTGGATTCCGTGTCCTTAAGGTTTTCATCGGTTTCATCTTCGCTAAAAGGGTGCAAGGTTTCGGGTTTTGTTAGCTAGTATATATTATATATAGTATATGAACTAGTAGGTAGTGTATATTCCAAACTTTGTATTATGTAGTATGTACAGTCTGTTGTATTATGCAATATAACAGTATACTACGTTATAATGTGTATCGTATATTGTATACATATAATATAGATATACACACATGGTACATTGTGTTGCGCATTTTATAAATATAAATAAGATGCCTAGCCGGACATGCCACCAGCACGAATGCGGAAGCGAGCATGTTGTTGCTCGACAACGGCCAGATGTTGTTATATCATATTATCTTACCATGTTGTATTATGTTAGGTTAGCTGAGATTAGATGCCGTTACAGTAAGCGATACTACAATAACACATTGCATCAAACATATTCAAAGATAGTCTATTGCTGAATGAAGTTGTACTGTTTTTATGTTATATTTTATTATGCTATATTGCCTGACGTGACTTTTAAATGACTTATATTCCATTGTGTTATCTTCTACGATAGACATACATGCATTCTGCTATGCCTAGTCGGACGGCCCCACCAGCACGAACGCGGAAGCGAGCATGTTGTTTGGCGAAAAATACACCCCGCCTGGGGAAATACACGAGTTTCAAGAAAACTTACACTGCGCCATTGGAAAAACACGATTTCTAAAGACGTTCAAGAAAATTGCATCTTCAGTCGACAAAATGCACCGCGCCTATGTAACAAAGAAAACACATGATTTCTTAAAAACGAGCACCGCGCCGAAGAAATATTGCAGTTTCGGGCAACCTGATTGCAGTCATGTGTGACGCCCTATTTTTTGGAACATCAAAACAAGCGAGTGCATGTGCCGGCATGTGCCAAAACCACGCAAGGGTCGCCATTTTCAGCCGTTCAACCACCTATCATTTGTGTGACTCCCTAGTCAGCTTTAGGACAGCAACGTTCGTCCCGGGAAACGTTTCAAAACGTTACGAACTCTAGGGCGTGACAATTGACAAACTTAGCCCTGACAAAATCCCGGTGCTCGCCCAGACGTAGTTGGGCACCCACGCTAGCGCAGGTTCCCAAGGCGCGTTATCTAGCCTCCAGATGTCTGATCCTCGAAGACGTGTGGAGTGCGGGGTAGCCCCTCGAGTATCCCAAGGGGTAGCCCCTGTTCGGCTCGCCGGAGAAAATGTCTATCCGGATCGTCCAGAATAGCACGTAGTAGTCGTAGCCTCAAGGGTTGGCCTGGAGGTATATCGGTGATGCCCTTCTCGCTGAGGTGTGAGGAGGTTCGCAACTCCTCATGTAGCCCCGAATCCCGAACGAGCCGGCATCCAGCCTCTCCTCCACTAGCCATCCCAAAAGCCTCCTCCTCCGGCCCTTCTCCACGACAATCTCCCGAATCCGAGCTCGTAGCCAGTCCGAGGAGGGTCCTTCTGCATATCCTCCACGTTGTCTAGGCCATCGCCCTAGAGCATAGCCCTCCGTCATCTCCCGCTTGGTGGTTCTCAGGCGTATTTTCTGTGCCGTTTCCTTCTGGTAGCCGAGCTGCGCCATCCCCTTCCGGAACGGCTGTCGTAGCAGCAGCAGCACAGGTAGCCAAGGCGAGCTGGGCTAGCCACTCGGCCATGGGACTTGGCCTTGGACGCTACCATGCAAGGCTGACGTTGAGTAGCCTGGGCGTCTAGCTTGGGCAAAGGTCCCGCGTAGTAGCCGAGGTCGTCGAAAAGCGGAAGCCCTTCACGAACGAAGTCAGGAAATCCTAGCCCTGTCTTCAGGAGCAAGCGAGTTGGCTTGGGGTAGCCCGTGCCAAAGTGGGACTGGTGGAAGCAGACGGAACGTAGCCCTTGTTTGACGAGCTCTGTGTGTTGTGGCCACTGCCACATTGTAGCCGGGCGTTGGCCCTTTCGAGGGCCAGCCGGCATAGCCCCAAGGTCTTCGGGCTGTTCCAGGACAAAGAAGGTAGCCGACTGAAGCGCTAGCTGAGCCACTTCAAAGGAAAAATCAGCGAACATTACACCAATCATAGCTTTAGCCGTCAGGCGCTCCAAGCCACGGGTTGCTCGTCGGAAGCTAGCCCAGGTCGCCCGAGAGAAGGTAGAGCACGGCGGCGACCTAGCCACAATGTCGTAAAGGCCCTTGCGGAGGCCAGCCAGCCAAGTCGTCACGACGGTGGCAGACAATATCCACGGAGCAGATTTCGACGTCGCGGCCAAAAGAAGCAGCTAGCCGTTGGAGGTGGGCCTGGAAGCTGCCTTTCCTATCCGTGCCCGAGAAAAGGTAAAGCACACGCAGCTCGAGGAGGGTCCGCAATGAAGCGGCATGTGTAAGAGACGATGTGTGTCTCGCGTTCCATTTGTTCTAAGTCGAAGCGGTGGAGGGCCAGTGATTCCGGGCTCACCAACGTCCCCGTCGGCTCTGCCGGAACCGAATCTGGTCCCACTCGGCAATGCCCGAAATGACGTCCAGGTGCCTTATCAGCTCTCTCAAACTTTCGGCAGGGAGTAGCTCCGCGGCCAGGTTGAGAAGCTGATCCTTCGTAATGACCGACCCGCGCCGGGGAGTAACTCCGAGCCGTGCGCCTTGCGAAACTCGAAATAGACAGCAGCAAACGTCGGAAAAGCACCTGAGCAAGGTAGGTGAGCGTCTGATCACCATCTTGAGTCTATCCGAGCTGGAGGCTGGTCACAGGCTTGAGAGGCAGCAGGCTATGTCAGATACTGGCATTGCGAGATCAGTGCACTCAGTCCTGGACACATACTTACCGCACCATCACTTACAACGTCAAACACACCACATCCCCCCAATTTTCCCTTAGCGGACATTTCGCCACCAGGTACGTGGGCAACCGATTGACACTCATACCGTCAGCTACACAACACGCCACACACTTTCAACAGTTCCTCTCTCTCCACTTTTACGGCCCACTCATTTATCTCGAGACGGCACCCGGACTCGCTTTTCTCGGCTTCACTTCTCACCCAGACGCCCACAGCAAACATAACAAAGCCACCAACAGCCTCACAGACATTATGTCACCCCGTTCGGCTTCCCCCACCACCGTGCTTCGAAGCAGTCTGAAAGCCCGTGCCATTTTTGCAAAGAGGCGAGCAACACCAGCAGAGGCCGTCACCCGAGCCATGGAGCAGCTCACTGGAGTGTACACCAGAGCTGGTTTTGACCCGCAGTGGATTCGCCACTGCATTTCGAAGTAAAAATCCGACCTTGTAGCATTCTGCTTACAGACTGACCGCTTAATGTTTCATGCACATAGTATACGCAGATCAACATTCCGCAGCCGTTTGTCAGCAACATGCACCGCTGCACAAAAAGCGGCAGGATCCAGCCCATCCACATGGCGATGCGAAAGAGCAATTCATTTTCGTACCTACCTGACCGCCGACTGCGCAAAAGTCAACAGTCCTTCAATATGACTGTGTGAATCTTTAAGAGCGCGTTGGAGACTGTCAATGCGCTGGAGAAGTTCGTTGGGCACGATGTCGACTTGATCAATGGCGACGTAGTGGGTGGAGGGACGGGCCTCGGTGTCCACAGTGGAAGGATCAGGAGCTGCGTCAGGTTTTTCCCCATCTTCGGATGCGGCGACTGGTAAGAGTTGCGTTTTCAGGGTGGATGTATCCGTTGGCCCAGACGGTTGGGATGTCTCTCTGGTAGGTCTGGGTGACCTGGATCGAGATGCTCTTTGATGTTAACAAATCAACATGCTCTTAGCCACTCAGCACGAAACTACAGCCGCGTTGCTATCAACTTGTAAGCAACAGCTAGATGTGCTCGAAAGCTTACTCCGACGAAACACGACGGACTGGTCTTGAAGGCCAACATTACAGCATGCTAGCACTGACGCAGGCTCACACACGGCGGAAAAAGAAGCCTATTAGAGTCCAGTGATGCCATCGCACGTGCTTTCCATTTGCCGACTCTTTTACATCTTGTACCTCCTTTTAAGCGTGGCAGCCCCAACATCACAAAGCTCAGCCGACAACTCCTCGTCCATAGCCGACGAGAGACGCGCCGCTTTGGCGCAAGCGCTACTCGAAGTTCTGACGGAACACCGGGAGCACACCTCTGAGTCGGGCAGTGAAGTCAGCACGTTTAGCGATTGGACTTCCGCCAACAGCTCGCGGAGTTTATAGAGCAAACCAGTTTGCTCAAAGCCAGCATTTAGCGTGTTGAATCCCTTTTGCAACCCTAAGCCAACCGCTCAGCATCTCGTGCGGACGGTCTCAAAAGACCGACCTCCATTGCATGCCGACCGTGTTTCTTTGGTTGTTCGTCCTGTATCAAGCAGACCTTTTTCCCGCAGCCATTTACTTGAGCTTACACTCCGCAACAACACCGGTGACCGCCGCTCGGTTCTTGAACTTCGAGCACCTGCCCAAAGCTTACGAGGGCAGAACTACGGCGCCACCACTACATGAGCCAAAGTTGATGTACATCGCTGACCTATTCCTGTCCAACAGGCATCCTCATGATCCATGTCGCTTGGCTCACATTAATGATCCTAAACTGGTCCTAAACGTGCAACATGGCTCGATCAGGTGGGGAGCAGTCACAGCCTCCCAAAACTAATCCGGCAAGCTCAGTCGATCCGTATGCATAAGCCTCGGCTTTTTAAGAGATTCCCGCTGAAACATCTGCGGTTGAAGCATAGCAACACAGTGTCTACTACTCCATCAGCGAGCGCTAGCAGCATTCTTCAAGTTTCACGTACGTAACATTCAGTACTGATCTTCGACTCCCAGCGCTGTCAGTCGAAAACCAGACCTTCACAGCTTCTGTTACGCTCCGTCACATGGCATTTTACAGGTTTTCGGCGTCTTTGCAGTGTATACGAAGCCGACCCTTGGTCACAGCACGGCTCAAGCTGACAATCGCACAGTTTCACTGCCATGAAGCGCAAAGCTGTTGATGCTGGACTACCCCGGGACCTGACCGATTACATCGTTCGCATGGACGTCTACGTCCGCGACCACCTCGCCCAGAATGAGTTGCATCACTTCCACCTGCAGCCTTGCTCCCGTGATAGCATTGATGCTGCCAAATACATGCTCAGCATGCAGATCTGGGAACGTATCGGCAGATTCCCAAAACTTTCCAGTTTTCAGTTAGGACAATACGGCACACATTTACGTTACACCGACTCTGTTACCAGCGTCCAAACCCTGGCACCGGTACATTTCGTTCGCACCCAGCAATAATCGACGTGGAATTTTATGCACGCTCACCTACAACATGGCGGTTTCGTTCCCCAAAGGGGCACGAATCGTTACCGCGCAATGCAGCAGCGCTACAAACAATTGCAGTCAGCTTCGATGTCTTGCACGCGCCCCAGACAAGGGGCCCTGTGTGCGTGTGTGTGCGTGTGCACTTCTCTAGTTCATGAGATCAGTGGTTCACAACCCATCTTTTGCTGCTTTGACAGGTATGACAAGTTTGTGCCCATTTCTCAATTTCTTTGCAGGGGAGTGTGGCACTTGTGTGCGAAGCTGTGGATGCAAGTGGCTGTTTCTTACACATTGGCTCCATGTACATGACCCACACGACATCACATTGCAAGGCGCCTGTGCAGCTAGTGTTATGTCCCTTGTGGACATCCATCCGTGAGTGCAGACAACACTTTCAATTGGGTGTGTGTGTGGCAGACTGAGCCGTCAGTGCTAGTATCCGCTTGCAGCTTTTTCAGGCAGGGGGTGCAAGCAGCTCGTTCAGTCTTGCACCAACGAAGACACTGAACAAGAGCTGGTGATATCCAACGGGACGCCGTTGGACGTACCTGCATGAAGGCCGCCCAAATTNCAGGCAGGGGGTGCAAGCAGCTCGTTCAGTCTTGCACCAACGAAGACACTGAACAAGAGCTGGTGATATCCAACGGGACGCCGTTGGACGTACCTGCATGAAGGCCGCCCAAATTACCCCAACAGAAAGCTGTTGTTACCACAGTTGGCCTTTAGTGAAACTGCACGGTTGCTGCAATCTGTCTTTGTCTGGTCTGGTCCTGTCTGTCTTCCTTCGCATCAGCATGTGCCGAGCCAAAGTGTGTGAAACTTTCGTTCCCAACAGTTATCATGTCGGAAGCGGGGGGCAGTGGCAGATTTGTCCTTCATTGCCAATGAAGACGCCAGCATGCTGTGGCGATACTTTGGGTTGGGAGACGTCCTGATGTGTCTGCTAGTGTGCCAGCGTGAGAAAATATGCTGACAGTTGTAAATGTCCTTGACCAGACAGTGTCTCTCCAAGTAAGCATGTTTGTTAATGCCAGTGGGATCAAAAGTGAGTCAGCGAGATTCCATTCGTGTCAGGGGGAGGTGCAGGTGGGCGGTCGCAGAGTGATGTTGCATCGCATGGCCGGACACCCGACTTCCCATCAAGTGCCCCACGTGACGAAGAAACGACTCAGGTCACGTGGCAGATGGGTGACTCGCCATTGAAGCTGTCGGTCCCGATGGAGCTGCAGGTGTGGCCGAAGTGTAGTTCGACTAACTGTTTCGACGATGGTTTTGCTTGAGGCGGAGATCGCGGGCCTTTTGACCGATGCCCGGAAGCGAGGTACAGAATCGATTTGGTTTGCAGATCCTGTAGTAATGCCTCTCGTGCAGGACGGATGGAAGAAGCAGTGCTGCAGCGCTTGGCCAGCACGTGGGAGCTCATGGGTGCCGAGGCAGCTGGCCAAAGGAGTCTGTGTTGAGTCTGTGGAGGGAGATGGTTTTTCAGAGGTGGTTTCAGCGAGCGGAAGCGGAGCTTGCCCATCAGCGCCCCTTCCCGAGCCGGCAATTTTCCTCGTCCATCGGTCTACCTCCCAGGCGGGTCGACGGACTTCGCAAGAAAGTGGATGCATCGCCCAACAGCTTTCGAGGCAGTCGTCGTGGCGAAGTGGCCCGCTGTCGACTTTACGTGTGGGTCCAGTTTCCAAGAGAGCGGCTGTCGGAGCTGTTTCGAGTCGCTTCGAGGCAGTCAGAGGCCCCGAAAATCTTTGACCCGAAGAGCCACTTCTCCAGACGTTTAAACGAAAGCGCAACGTGAGGGGCTCAGGCTTCTCGGCAGGAAGAGTCTCGGCGCAATTCATCGCACTTCCACGTGCAGGACAAACATCTCCACGGGGGACCGTGTAGAGGTGGAGTACGAGGCGCGAGGAATGGTGTCCTACATTGGAGTTTCAATGAGCGACGCTGAAGTCTGCTGGGGGGCTTCATGTTTCTTGGGAGA
Source organism: Symbiodinium sp. clade A Y106 (assembly GCA_003297005.1). Taxonomy (NCBI): domain Eukaryota; class Dinophyceae; order Suessiales; family Symbiodiniaceae; genus Symbiodinium; species Symbiodinium sp. clade A. The sequence continues at coordinate 13,993 of BGNK01003302.1, read as the reverse complement.
GAATGTGGTGACGGTGTTGATGCGGTTATCACATGGCAGGGGCATTGGTTCACGGGCACTCTGCAGTCTGTCTGAGCCCGGGCACTTTGCTTCCTCAAGAGTGCCGGAGCATACAGAGTGCAGATCGAGGTGGAAGGAGACATCGTCAACGTGGTTTGCGATGTCGGGCGCATTGTCAGGTTTCCAGTTAGTTCGTTTGGAAAGCTGTTGGGCGTTTTTGGCAGGTGGACTCGCCAGGCGTGATTACTGTAGCCCCGGTGACGGCTGCCGCGTGCCGAGCAGCTGCGGCGACTCGACGCCGCGCTGCGACGACCTGAGTCGGCAAAAAACGTCGCCTTCTCTTTTCTGAGGTTCGACCCGCGCGACCTTCGAAGCGCCTCCTAGAGGCGTCTGCAGTTCCTCGTCGCTCTCATCAGAGAGAGTCTCCTCTTCAGGATGCCGACAAGAAGCTCCGGCACATGCGGGCAAGGCATGCAGATGCGTGCAGATGCGTGCAGCAGCCCGGCTTGGCTTCTCAAAGATGTGCTGGGAGGTCTATCGGCTAGGCGCTAGGCTGAGAGACGAGTCTGGTAGTCTGTAGGTTAGGATAGGAAGGCGACGGGCCAAGTGTGCATCGCCTGGCATTTTCCTGCGTGCAAGTCCGGCAAGGCATTGCAAGCCTGGTATTCGCATTTAAACCCCATGCAAGCTCGGGATGGCAAAGGTGGCGCTGCGGCTTCGCATGGCCCTGCACGCTCTTTCTTCGATGGGTCTTGATCACATGCTCAAGCCAAGAAGAAACAGTTCGAATTGGGAGCAGCAAACTTGCATGTTCCTCACATGAATCCGGGTCTCGTTGAGGCTTTGCATGACTGGAATGTACATGTCACACCCTGTCTTTGCAGAGAAACCCTTTCTTCAGGGCTCTGCGAGAGGCGAAAGATGGCGAAAGCTCTGTACAAAGAAGGGCAGCGCATTTCAGGGTTTGCTTTTGAAGATGCGGCCCAGCCCCGCGCTGAGCGACGGGACGGCCTCCGCGGCCGACCGAAAATGGGGACTCAGGGCTGGGGCCCGGGGCTGGGCGAAGCGCCCAGAGGTGGCTTTTCTTTACCTCGTGACGCCGTGCCCTGCTCGACCTGCCCCCTTTGCGTCATTCGCATCCCGCAGCCGAGTGCTTAAGGATGCGTTGTTACACATGCTTGCTGTCCACTTCACCGTGTGTCCGGCTGTCATGGCACCCCGGCTCGTTCCCAGGGAAAGACTGGTCTAAACTTGTGACTGGACGGATCGCGCTTAAATATTCGCAGTTATTTAAAAACCCGACGACCAAAGCGTCAGTGCACCGTCCACAACAATGGTTCCTCGGCGGGATGAAATGTTCCTGAGAGGCGAAGTGTCTGACTTTGTGATCTGGGATGTAGAGACAAGCAAGAGTATTGGGTTTCCCAGGTGTGTCCAAGCAGAGGCACGTCCGTGTTTCAGGTCGGGTATCGCCGGTTGCTGTCAGTGCGGGTGCAGGGACCCTCGCTGAGATATGCCGGCACCGCCGAAGCGCCCGGAGGTGGCGGTTCTTTCAGTCTTTGCGTCGCAGCTGCGTCGTAGTTTTGCCAGGAGGATGAAAGCTCGCTTCCATCTCCGAAGCAGCCTGTCCCCAACCGGGTTCCTGCAGGCGCCGCCGCGCGGCGAGCAGCGCACGCGAGCAACGCACGCCCTGCGTTGAAAGTTGTCTTTTGCAGGACCCGGAAAGCTGTCGAGGAACAAGGCTGGGCCGCTGGGCCTGGGCTTGCCAGCCACAAAAGTACTCCGCTTCACTCTGCTTCGCTGCAGGGCAGGCTGATGCCATCGCTGCCCGAGGAGCCGAGAAGGGAAGACTGGGGGCGACTAGGGCGGCTATGCCAACCCCCCCTCGCAGCACAGGATCAGGAGCTTCACCCACCGAGTCCCATGCAGTCAGGTACGACGGGCATGTGGTGGGAGCGGGAGCGTCGTTTGGGCTGCCTGGAGGCGAGTGCTTCCGTCTCCGGCATGTCCGGGTGGAGGCCTTGCTGCAGGCGAGGGATGCGAGGGGAGTGAAGTGGCGCGCGTTCACGTCCGCATATTTTTCTCGTCCCGGACCGGAGGACGGCACGTTGGGCCTTCTGTTGCACGGCACCTCTGTGGTTGGCTTCTGCAGCGAGGAGGCGGCCTCGCACGGCTGGTCCAGTCCCAAGCTCCGCCAAGCTCCGTAACGTGCGTTGTGAACTACATCCCTTTCAACTTCTCGAAGCTTGTTTTTGGAGCTTCTCGAACAAAGCCTGTCGCAGTTTTTTGTGAGGTTTGTCGGTGATCAGATCGTGGAAATCAACGGGAAGCGTGTGGCTGCCTTCGACGAGTTTTTGGAGCAATTCCTGGCCGCACAGGTCCAGGCAGCGAGGGAGAAGCTGTCGTGTTCGCCCTGTGTGCTTTACAAATCTGAGGGCTTTCCGATTGTCTTCAGCGTGCTCCGGCGAGAAGCTCCAGAAGAAACCCCCGACGAGGATCGGATGTCCTTCAAGAAACTCGAGGTCACGTTCCAAGGGCTGATTTTGGTTGAAATGGTACGGCACCCGAGGCCCAGAAGTAGCTTGGCCAGGCCAGGCCCAGCAATGTAGTTGTTCAGGGACACGTTGCTACAGGTCGCAATTCGGCTCCTAAAACCTGCAAGAAGATGTTGGGTGGCCAACGAAAGCCAAACCGCAAGCTTCTTCTGCTTCTTCTTCTGATGCTTTGGGATGTCCCGTGCAGGTGCATGCGGCCATAAACAGGAGAGCTGCAGCCATAAATGCAACTACACACAGGAAATGAAGAGCGCAGGGGTCCACAACTTTCCTGAAATCTGGTGAACCGCCGCGGTAGCCAACGACAAACGAGCGGAAAGCAGGGCTGGAGACCAAACGCGGATCGACCCGAAGGAGTCGAAAACAGCACGGCAACAAGGAGGCAAGACCAGGCGAAGGCCCGGGTGGTGCGGGCTCCAAAACAAGAGCGCGCACATGCTAAGACCGAGCCCCAGGAGCATGAAACAAAGGCACGAACGCAGCTGAGCACCAAAGTGGAGACGGCATGCCATCGGGGGATGGGGCCCCCGGAGGGGAGGCCGGGAGCGCCGGCCTCCTGGAACGGCTGTTGCCCTTTAGCGTTGCTGTTTTGCTCCGCACAGCAGGATTTCGTGCCCATCCTTTGAAAGGGTTGGGGCTGGCCCTCCTGTTTCTGTAGGTGGTCTCGTGCTGAGGGCGTAGGCGGGAGGATTGACCTCCTACCCTTCCCTGCCCAGCTCATGTGTTTTTTTCAGAGCCCCCGAAGCCAGCGAGCTCCGACAGCTTTTTCGCTTCCGTGCGCTGGGTGCAGAGGAAGGAGGAACCCCTCCTCTGCTGCCACCAAAGTCGGCTAGACAGGGGCGCCCACAATAGAGCGGGTCCCGCTCACTTTCCCGCCCTCCCTTGAGTCGGGCGGGGNGGGGGGGGCAGGATGGGCTGGAGCTTGGGAGGGGGTGACCGGGGCAGATGCCCGTTTTCATCGGTCCTGCCAGGCCCCGCTAGGAACACAGGCGAATCAAAACGAGGAAGACAGGATTAACAGAAGAGCAATAAGCACTGGCCACCACGAAACAAGAAGAAAGTTTCAGTCGCACCAGTGCGATGTGTGTTGTTTCCGTATATTTAGTGGTGCAAGCGGTTTTTTGTTAGCGGACACCATTTTTTTGTCGCCGCGCTGGCTGAACTCACTGCAGAAACGTCAGCAATCAATGCAGCCTCTTGAGTGGGATTTCAAATGACAGCTGCCAGATCATATTTTTCAGCATTGTCGTCGCCCTGACCATGGCATCGCATCTCATCACACCGTCGTCACTTTTATGAATATCATCGTCCATATTGTTTTTCTTCGCCTCAGCCAGGAAGACAAATAGGAAGAGAGAGAAAGAGAGAGAGAGAGAGAGAAAGAGAGAGAGAGAGAGAGAGACAGAGAGAGAGAGAGAGAGAAAGAGACAGAGAGCGATATGTGATCATGGACGCGAATGGTTGAAGCAAAAGACAGAACCAAGATGAGGCCCGCACCTGCTTCCAGCTTCGAACCAGGATCCTCTCGAAAGCTTTTTCAGCGAGATCGACTTTGTGGACTTGGCCGGACGGCGGGGCCCTGGAAAGCTGGCCTTAGCCAGGAAAGCCCACCAAAGAGCTGAGGCTCAAGAAGAAGTTCGGGGGATCGCCCGGCAAGGAGAGCGTACCGGGGGGAGAGTTGGAGGAGATCGGTTCGGAAGACGCAGCGCCTGCGAGGCCGAGCTGGCGAGCACGGGCAGCTCAGGCCAATTCTTGCTGCGGGCGGAACTTCATTGAACGAGCTTAAAGAACATGCGACACAACAGATGCCTCATGCACTCCCTAGCTGCCAGCCATTGTTGGAGTTCGGTCCTTTAGCGTCGCCAATGCGCTCAGGCGATGCCATCTTGGAAAATCCGTACATCCAGGCGCAACGAGCCCTACGAGCACCCCGTGGGGTGAGCTGTGCGAGAGGCCCTTCGCCGTCGGCGCACCGAGTTGAGCAAGAGCCCGGAGGGATGGAGCGCGGGGTCAACAGTTCAATGCAGGCAGAAGTGGGCAAAAAGCAGCTTCATTGCAGGAGTGAAGAGAGTCAATCGCTCGCTGCCAAGATGGCCACGGAGCGTGGTGATGCTTTGGCCACCCTGAATCTCAGCTGCCCACTTCAGTGTTGTTCTTCTCGCTGTGAAAATGCACAAATCGCACGTGCCGAAAGGGCTTGGTAGTTACAGTGCTCGCGCGGTCGAAGTCAGGAATGATATGGCCCGCGCAACACTTTGCGCACCTCCTATTTCCGCTTGCTCGCACATGCCGAAAGCATGTGTGTTGACAGCATTTCCCCTACTCTGAGTTCTGTGCCGGGAATATCGTTGTCGGTATTGACGGTGTTTCCCTTGCTTCATCCGTTGGCCACGGCATCCATGCCCAGACCATGATGACGTCCGTGTGACCAGAGCAGTCATACCCAAACCGTGATGCTGTCCATGTGGCCAATGCAACATGACCAAACTGACGTCCCTGTGACTGCATCCCTTTCCTAGAGAATCCTGAGCGTAAGAGGATGTTTCGTTCAACAACCCACGTAGCACGAGCATTGTGATGTCCACTGTCAACCAAACATGGAAACGTTTGCTGCTGGCCTGTGGGCATCATCGGACGTGGCAAAACACCGCAGTTTACCGATGCATGTGGCGAGATTCGACGAGTGGCAATGTAGAAAACCTTTCGACAAAAAGACCCGGGATTTGGTCAACTAGCGACTCCTGTGGTTTGCACTTTGCATTGTGTCGGAGTGCTGTGCTTGAGGGCAGCGGTTGGCGCTTTGTGCTTGGGCCTCCGAGGAGTCGTGCTTCGACCGACACGCCGCGGAGGTCAGGGAGACACTCTAAGCAATGCAAGTAGCAAAAGTGAGGGTCGGATTCAGCGGCAACGAAAAGATNGCTACTGAAAATATGCAACAAATAAAAGATTTGGATATTAATGAAAAAACTAAAACAGATGTATTATTATTTAATACTTTAAAAGATGTTATTGAGAGAGTTGAAAAATTAGAAGAAACTTTGTGCTTGGGCCTCCGAGGAGTCGTGCTTCGACCGACACGCCGCGGAGGTCAGGGAGACACTCTAAGCAATGCAAGTAGCAAAAGTGAGGGTCGGATTCAGCGGCAACGAAAAGATNCTTTGTGCTTGGGCCTCCGAGGAGTCGTGCTTCGACCGACACGCCGCGGAGGTCAGGGAGACACTCTAAGCAATGCAAGTAGCAAAAGTGAGGGTCGGATTCAGCGGCAACGAAAAGATGCAACTTAAGCTTCCGCCTTAGTTTTCGTTGTATTTCAGAATCTCGAAGATTGTGCAGCGTATTTTCTAGCTTCGATTAGCTTACTCCAAGCAAATCGCCGATGTATGTATGTATGCATGCCTGCATGCCTGGAAGGATGTATGTATGTACGTAAGGAGCGCTGCCTTTTTCAGAAAGCAACTGGGATATTCAGCACACCAGGGTTCAAGAAATACCGCTGGTTTTTTCAATAATAAGGACTGGCATTTTCAGGAATAAGCACGGATGTGTTCAAGAATACAAACAAACTTTTTCAGGAATCATCTTCGGCACGATGTAGTAACCGACACAGTCACGGTGCATCGTGGTGTGGCTGCCCGACCGTATCCGTGGCTCGACCAGCTACGGGCTTAGTGTTTATGCATTTTGCCCACGTTCTAAAATGCATGCCTACTGCCGCGCTGCCTATTAGACACGCTTAGTCTACGTTGGCTGTGNCGACCGTATCCGTGGCTCGACCAGCTACGGGCTTAGTGTTTATGCATTTTGCCCACGTTCTAAAATGCATGCCTACTGCCGCGCTGCCTATTAGACACGCTTAGTCTACGTTGGCTGTGTGACCTAGCCTTGAATATGGCTTTTCGTTTGTGGCTCGAGCTAGAAATGCACATGTGCTGTCTCTGCTGTGCCAGTCCGTCAGCGGTTCTGTACTTTAGGATCGCCATTCGGACAGTTTAACTGTACAGCGCATCATGGTACAGCAGGCTTCCGTGNGAGCTAGAAATGCACATGTGCTGTCTCTGCTGTGCCAGTCCGTCAGCGGTTCTGTACTTTAGGATCGCCATTCGGACAGTTTAACTGTACAGCGCATCATGGTACAGCAGGCTTCCGTGAGCGGTCAGTTTACTGCGCCTCTGCCACACTTTGACTGAGTGCGTCTTCCTCAAGTCATCGGTCCTCGAAAGCTGGCATGCATTTACTCAGCCCGTAGAAATGCATACGCAGCACCTTTGCATTACTTGTACTTTTTCGGCGCCATCTTTGTGCTTCTCTAAGACGGATGTGCATGCAATATGTTGTCTACGGCAAACTCGGGTCTCTCGATTCTTCCGATGTTACTGTTAGGGCACTATTTTAGTATCCTTAGCACTTCTTCTGATGACCCCGACGAGATATTCATTTGTATGTCCTTTCCTTTCCACGCTTGAGTTTTTGTATGCATGCAAGTCACGTCTAGAGATGCATATGCTCATCTCACGGTCTCCTTTCACGCGATCCCTGTGCTCGAGTCGATGGTGCGAGCACATCGGCGTGTTATGGCTAATTTGAATACAGAAGCGTCCATTGCGGAATCGTTGCATCTCTGAGGTTTGACCCTGTCTGCATTTTGGCGGTTCACCGGAGTGCATATATGAATTTCCCGGTATCTTTTTCCACGGTTGGTGCGCCCGTGTCAGCCTTGGCACTTCTTGCATTGGTGTTGCGATGACCGCCTTCTCGAGTCAAAAAGCATACACGGGAAGACTCCCTTGACCCCGCCTCAACCCAAAGCCCTTTCGTAACGACCGAAGTCGACTTCTGGACTACAGGCGCGCCTCTATGCATTCTCAGCCAATGTCAAAGCGCATACACGGCAAGACTCCCTTAACCAAAAGCCCTTTCGTGCCGGCCAAGCTTGGGAAAACTTGACGCGACTTCATGCCTTCGTCTCTGAAAACCGATCGAAGCCTATTTCGCTAAGGTCAAAATGCATACGCGGAAAGACTCCCTTGACCAGAAGCCCTTTCGCACCGGCCGAGCTTGGGAAAACTCGACGCGACTTCATGTCTTTGTTNTTGACCAGAAGCCCTTTCGCACCGGCCGAGCTTGGGAAAACTCGACGCGACTTCATGTCTTTGTTCCTGAAAATTGTCACAATTGGTTCTTGAAAATCCACCGGAACTTGTTGAAAAAAGCATTCCTTCTTCCTGAAAATACCCAACCTTATTCCTGAAAAAGCCAACCCTTACACTGAACATAGCACCGTGACACTCCCGGCACTCTGTATGTATGTATGTATGCATGCATGTATGTCTGTATGTATAAGGCTCACGGCGACTTGAGCGAGTGTAGTGGTCTGCCCCCGGGTTGTGGGCTGCGTTGCTTGGGGTTTGCGGGGTCTGGTGTGTTGTGGTTTTTCANATGCATGTATGTCTGTATGTATAAGGCTCACGGCGACTTGAGCGAGTGTAGTGGTCTGCCCCCGGGTTGTGGGCTGCGTTGCTTGGGGTTTGCGGGGTCTGGTGTGTTGTGGTTTTTCAGAGTCGCTGCTTCGCAGACGTGCCGCCATGGTCACTGCAAAGGTGCGCCGCTTGAATCTGGAAGGCCATTTTGCTACGACTAGCAGGGCCAACAAAATTCATGGAGTGCACCTCTGTACCAAAGCAGGCAGGGCCATGTTTACTGTCAGTGCGACGTTTCGGCCATTGGCTGTCTGGGTGTTCTTGACGAGTTTCTGCATGCCACAGGACAACAGGCTAACATCCAACACCACAAAGCCTGGCCCGCAGTCCAACCCTGCAACCGACCCTCATGGAACAACCCCTCCCCAGAGTCCGGGCAAGGAGGAATNCTGCATGCCACAGGACAACAGGCTAACATCCAACACCACAAAGCCTGGCCCGCAGTCCAACCCTGCAACCGACCCTCATGGAACAACCCCTCCCCAGAGTCCGGGCAAGGAGGAATTAATGCAGTGTCTGCATACCTCACATTGTGTTGCAGACCTATTGTCCGATACGCGAAACATGCTATGCTGCTTCAAGTCTCCTCCTTTGAGCCGAGGGTTGAGTGTTGGAACCCACCACACTCTGGACCCTCACTGTCTGTATCGAGTCTTGCAGACCCACCTACTCCTACCGATGNACCCACCACACTCTGGACCCTCACTGTCTGTATCGAGTCTTGCAGACCCACCTACTCCTACCGATGATGGTGAGGGGAAGCCAGGGCCTTCCTTTCCAGGTGCTGCTTCACGGAGCCACCGTGCTGTCTACACTACTGTTCTTAGCCTTCGACTTCGACTGCCACTCCCTCTTGGTCATGCTATACCTTGTAGACCCGCTGGGGATACCACATTCACCTACTACCTCCACATGCTTTCCCTGTTANTCTACACTACTGTTCTTAGCCTTCGACTTCGACTGCCACTCCCTCTTGGTCATGCTATACCTTGTAGACCCGCTGGGGATACCACATTCACCTACTACCTCCACATGCTTTCCCTGTTATCTTCTCCTCATGTAATGAATGCGAGTGTCATACGTGCGAGTGCCCCGGCACGTCCTTACACTCCGCATGGCCTCGCTCATACAGTCACCGCCTGTACCACATGTGCCTGCCCCGCCCTCACCTATCCGGAACGCTCTTACACTGTGCCCACCCCGCTGAGTTGTGCACCTCGAGACGCGTGATGGGCATGCTTTGCTTTCTACTGCATGGCAGCAGTGCACAGGCAGTCGCTGCTACGCTGCAGCATGCCCCGGGCACCCAGTTGGCGCCCCACACCCCTCCATGCAAACGCGCCTACAAAAGAGCTGTCCTAAGAGCGCAAACTAGTCCCTATCAGGGAACGTTCTATGTGCCGAATCCAGGGCCTTCTCGCGCACAGGCGTCCAAGCCCACTCCCCGAACGGAGCCTCATTGTGAACGGCTGCGAATCGCTTCATACAACATTGGGGGTCTGAGTCAAGATGCGTACGCTGAGTTGATGCTGTATCTAGCTGCACAGGATGAACATACCCGACCGCAGATTGTATTGCTTCAGGAGACACACTGGAAAACCCCCTCCCATTATACCACAGACATGTGGCACGTTGTCTCCACACCGGCGCAGCCGGCTGCCTCAGGAGGAGTCGCCATCCTAGTATCCTCTTCGCTGTGCAGCGCGTGCTGCTCTACAACATGCTTCCCCTGTCTCGGGTCGCCTTCTGCATCTTCGCCTCACACTTGAGCCTGACTACCACGTCGATGTTATCAACGTTTACCAGAAGGTTTGGATCACGGGTAACNCTGCTCTACAACATGCTTCCCCTGTCTCGGGTCGCCTTCTGCATCTTCGCCTCACACTTGAGCCTGACTACCACGTCGATGTTATCAACGTTTACCAGAAGGTTTGGATCACGGGTAACGCCCGCCGTGCACCCACCGCCACCGGCAGTGCTAAGCAGCAGCGACGTGAAACTTGGCGGGCGCTACGACAAGAGAATCCGTCAGAGGGGTACAAACCCACTAACGGCCTCACTTCAACACTAATCTGCGGGCTAGTCATAAGCATGTTGGGGCCAGAGCCAAGCCGTACTTGTCGAAACCCCATCCTGATACCAATGAGATGATGGACCTTGTGCATGATCTGGGCCTTGTGCATCTCAACTCATGGACGAGGCATGCGAAAGCCACATTCCGATCTGATCAGGGCAACACTCTCATTGACCATGCTTTTGCTCGTGCTGATCAGTGTGATATTGAGTCCCGGCAGGCAGGACCGGTCGACTGGCCACTGACCCGTTGGAGACTTGGCGGTCGACACCGGCCCCTACTTTTCAGCATACCGCTCCAGCGCCGTCGCTACCCACCTCGCCATTCCGTGCACTCTGCCCGACTTGATAAGGCTGCACTCCTCAGCGTGTGCCGCTCCCCGGATGATCCCCGGGCCGATGCTTTCCGGCAAGAAACGGCCGCTTGGATAGCTGCCCACCCGCGAGCCTCGATTGCTGAGGTCAATCAATTTCTGGTGCAGACCTCCTTGGCATTGTTTCCACTGGCAACAGCCCGGCTACCTGGAGGCACGCTGATGTGACTAGCTCGGTTCGGCACATGTGGCAAGCCTATCGCCAGTCGTGGAATGTTCGCGGCCTGGAGAGCTTACAGCCGCTTTAAAAGCGAACACCGCGAATTTCGCAAGCGCACCCGCGCTGCCAAAACTGCGCGCATCATCCAGCTNAAGCCTATCGCCAGTCGTGGAATGTTCGCGGCCTGGAGAGCTTACAGCCGCTTTAAAAGCGAACACCGCGAATTTCGCAAGCGCACCCGCGCTGCCAAAACTGCGCGCATCATCCAGCTCACCACTGACATGCAACAAGCGGCCGCGAAAGGTGATGTGCGGGCCCTCTTTCGACTCGCGGCACACTTATCCACCAAATCGAAGAAGCCTCGACTGCAATTGCGAGAGCCTCAAGGTGAGATATGGACGCCACAGCAGGCACTTACTTGTCTCCGGGAGTTCTATACCACATTGTATGCCTCCCCGACGAACACGGCACTTGACACAACACCGTCGTACCTGTCCCNGCCTCAAGGTGAGATATGGACGCCACAGCAGGCACTTACTTGTCTCCGGGAGTTCTATACCACATTGTATGCCTCCCCGACGAACACGGCACTTGACACAACACCGTCGTACCTGTCCCATGTTCAGTCTGTCACACCGGAGGATGCGCTCTTCCCTGACTTTACCCTGCCTGAAGTCCTTCATAGTTTATTGCGATTGCCACCGCACAAGGCTGCCTAAAGATCTTGCTACTAGCAGCGCGTGGGTCTTAGGTGCACGAGCTCTTGCACCGTGGCTCCACCGGACCCTTCATGATCTCAGTCAGGTACCGACTATCTGGAAAGATGCATGGATGGGTCTGCTCCCTAAAACCACCCATCCCACGAAACCCAAGGAGCTGAGACCGTTGGGCATTACGGAAATCTCAGGCCGGGCTGTCGCCGGACTTGTTCAGAACGAGCTTCGACCCTACCTGATGGCTCTGGTGGCAGACGTGCCACAATTTGCTTATGCGCCGGGTCGTAGTACCGACGCGGCCCTTGCTAGGGTGCTTGAACATTGCTGCAGCACTGCCGCCCTTTGTGAGCCAGGCAAATACAGCATCTTGGACCCGAAGTTCCGAACTGCGGCGCCCACCCACTTTACAGGGGGTGGTCTGCAGCTCAGCTTGGATTTATCGCATGCTTTTGACCTCTTGCCATGGGGTCTACTCGTCCGATCACTTCGCCTAGCCCAAGCCCCGTCACGGCTTCAGCGTCTTATCATTTTGTGGCATCACAACCTCAACTACCACCTTGCCATCCAGGGGCAAACCAGCAAGGCACTATCAATTCCGTGTTGCCNTCGCCTAGCCCAAGCCCCGTCACGGCTTCAGCGTCTTATCATTTTGTGGCATCACAACCTCAACTACCACCTTGCCATCCAGGGGCAAACCAGCAAGGCACTATCAATTCCGTGTTGCCGTTGCTTACCGCCATCGCCCTGCCCCCCGCACCACGCTACAATCTACAACAATCTTTTCTACAAGCCTAACGATTAGTGCATATTATTATGCATAATATTAACTAATCCCCTTC
>BGNK01003301.1:7743-77341 GCA_003297005.1 Symbiodinium sp. clade A Y106 | reverse complement strand
GTGCGTGCGTGCGTGCGTGCGTGCGTGCGTGCGTGCGTGCGTGTGTGTGTGTGTGCGTGTGTGTGTGTGCGTGTGTGTGTGTGCGCGCGCGGGTGTGTGTGTGTGTGTGTGTCTGTGTGTCTGTGTACCTGCGCCTGCTTGTGTTTTTGTGTATGTATGCACATTGCGTAAGTAAGTATCGATGTATAAATAAGTAAACGTGATGAATGAGAAGAGTAAAGCTATACATAGTTGAATACAACAAGCACGTCACTAAACATAATATGTGTGGTTGTGCGTGGTCACGGATATAGGTAAAGATAGATAATGAGATACAAACATATACATATGCTCACACCCCCCCAAGACCTACTGCGAGGTGCTTCGGCTAGCAATGGGTAGAACATGTAAGGACCTTAGATAACTATTCTATATGGTTAAATACAATCATACATAAGCAATGATAACATATATCGTGCATAATTAATAGCTGAATACACTGTAATGACCACGGGTACGACGTCGCGACATCGCCGTTGGCGGATTTGGGCAAGCTTCAATGTCTGCACTTCTGTAATAGGATACTGCCTAAATGTTCCGGATATTCATAATTCTGTTCATACAATGACGATAGGCATAACCCAAAGACGGGACCAAGACAGAACGATGTCTGCATCCTACCTGAGATCGTAATGCGGGTTACATGTGCACACCTTTTTATTTTGTGTGCAGCTTTTAAGTTGCTCATGCGCCAATGTTTATAGCTGCTAATACAATACGAATACTAAGACTAATACTAATATTCCTACGAATAAAGATGTTAATATTTATATTAAGCCCAATGTTAATACTAGCATTAAGAAATAATATGAACATTAGTACTCTGACGAATAGTAATACTCATAATAACGTTAAAACTAATAATAATACTATAGTACGAATATTAACATTAATGGCAACACTGATACGAATGTGAATATTAATGTTCCTACGAATACTAGTCATCATATTCATAGAATACTAATGTTCCTACGAATATTAGAAAACTATTCATATTGATAGTAATACTAGTACTAATGCCAATATACACACAAATGCTAATATTAACACTGTTGATATGAAGATAAGTAATAGTGTTCCTCCGGATATTAATGCCTAGCTATTCTCAGTATTTATATCACTAGTAAAAAATATCTGCACTCATATGAATACTAGTATTACCACTTGATGTACTGATACCAATTGTAATGCTCGTACGAATACTACTAATCACGTTCAAACCAAATCCAAAAAGCACACCCATCAACGTACCAAGGAATCTGTATTTTCACATACCAATCTACCAACATCAACATACCATTATACTAATATACTCATATACTAAGATTCCAATTTGCCCATAGACCTACTAATATGATACTATACACGGGTTAATACTCATACTAAGTATAGAACAAAGGCTAAGACCAAGACCAATACGAATACTAACTCTAACATTAACACTAAACATAAACACTATCATTAGTACACATAATATATAGACTTATATTAAGGCTAATAATAACACTGACAAGGACATTGGCATTGACATCGACACTGACACCAACACTAGCACTAACAGCAACACTAATCAACACGAACAATAATATTAAGACTACTACACGTGTTGATGCTACTAATGTTAATACTAACACAAAACAAATACTAATACTAACACACATGCCTCTACTGCTCCAAAAGANTAATCAACACGAACAATAATATTAAGACTACTACACGTGTTGATGCTACTAATGTTAATACTAACACAAAACAAATACTAATACTAACACACATGCCTCTACTGCTCCAAAAGAAGCAACACTAAGATTAAAACTACCAATGTTAGCTCTATTACTAAGACTGAGATTAAGAATAAGACTAAGATTAAGGTAAAAAAGAAGACTAAGACTAGCAAATACAATTACGTGCTGCGCGCTGTATTGGCTCTAAGGCTCAGAGAACCCAAAATCCAAAAATCCAAAACCCTTCTGAGGGGGCCGAAACTTTTGGATTTTTTGGTTCTCTAGGGTTTTTTTGGTTTTCCAACAAAAATCCAAAAAAAAACATGGTGTTTTTTGGTTTTCCAACAGAAATCCAAAAAAAAACAGGGATTTTTTTGTTTTTCACCCGAGACCGAACAAGAAAACCAAAAAAACCCTGTGTTTTTTTGGTTTTCCACCTAAAATCCAAAAAAACATGTGATTTTTTGGATTTCTGTTGGGAAACCCAAAAACCTTAGGAAACCAAAAAATCCAAAAGTTTCGGGCCCCGCAGAAAGGTTTTGGATTTTTGGATTTTTGGTTTCCCCCGTCGTAACGTGTGATCTCTTGAACTGTTTCTTGTTTGTGGGTACAGGCATATTAATATTAAAGCGGATATGAGTAGGCACGACGTTGTAAAGAGACATGACTTCAGATCAGCCATGAAAACTAAGGAGAAGTTATCATCCATGAAAAGTGTGCGTTTTGACGGTATTTACACTGGAAAAGAGGCCGAGGTAGGTCATGGGGGGGGGTTGTGTCCATACATATATATATATATGCTTACATGACATACATACTTACACATATATACATACACCCATAGACAGATATAGGTATAGTTATGAATAGGTGAACACAGATAGATGTATAGAAAGGTCGGAAGGCAGGCTGGTAGGTAGGCAGCCAGGTAGGTAGACAAACAGATAGAGATTGACAGATAGATAGGTAAATGGATAGACCGATGCATGGATGAGCGGATAGTTGGACAAACGGATAGGGATAGCTAGCTAGATAGATAGCTGGGTAGGTAGGCAGGTAGGAAGGTAGGTAGCTAGGTAGATCAACAGACAGGCAGGCAGGCCGACAGACAAACACAAAGATTCGCTAGTAAGTTAGATATTTGCTTCGCTAGTAAGCTAGCTATGTGCTTAGCTCGCTGGCTAGTTGGTTCTCGTTGGCTAGTTGGTTGGTTAGTTAGCTACAGTAGTTAGTTAGTTTGGTTAGTTTAGTTAGCTAAGTTCAGTTAGTTTAGCTAGTTTCCTTAGCTAGTTAATTGGCTAGTTGGTTAGTTGGTTCGTTGCCTGGCTTAGTTGGTTAGCTGGTTGGTTGGCTAGTTCGACACACACACACACACGCACAGATAAGATAGATAGATCTTTTCAGAGGCAGGAAGATAGAAAGGTCGGTAGACAGTCGGATGGACAGACAGACAGGCAGACAGGCGGGCAGGCAGGCAGGGAGGCAGACGTACAGACAGACCTTCAGACAGGCAGACAGATTCATCGAAAGGACTTTAAGTGTAGCATCTGGGCTTTGCGTCTGCTGTTCGGGGTTCGGGGTACAGGGAGTCAGCGGCACACTTCCTTTCAGTAGAGATCCCAACGCATGTAAGTCTCGTGGCCTGAATATTATGTGGGCTTCCATGGCTTTAGAGTTACTGTCAGGGCCGCCAGGGCGCACGAACCGGTTTGCCTTTGGAGAATCTTGACCTCAGGTTAAGAAGAATTGAATTTATGGTTGTTAAGCTGCATCTCGACATGGTCTCTTCGGCCTGGGCGGTTAAGCGCTGGCACAGCGCTTCCATGAGGGAGGGCGCCGGTCTGGTGCCTAAGCGTCGCAGGCAGATTGCTCTGGCCAGTCATGCTATCATCAGCACAATGCATTTCCAGTCGCCCCTATGACCCTAAACCCCTATGACCCTAAACCCCAAACCCCTATGACCCTAAACCCAAGGTTCTAACCAGGTCCTAAGTCTATCATTGAACCTTGGAAGCAGCGTTCCTAGTCCTAGACCACGAAGATGTACAGGTTCACACAACTGACACGCAAAGATCCGTGCATGAACCAGAAAAGAACTTTACTTTTCAATTCTTTTCAACACTTGTGATGCAGCCTCTACAACTGTATAAGGACAAACGAAGAGCAACAACCAATACCCAGCCTGCTTGCTCGTGAGGATGGGATAACTCAGGCCTGGTTTTAGGTCCCGCTTCCGGTAGTACCCACATAAATAGATACATGTTAAACCTCTGCATGATAAGAGCAACACCCGACAAACAAGTATGAAATTACTTTGCGCACCATGACGCGTAAACGAAGCGTATAAACACTCATGCAGGCCCTTGGTAAATGAACACCTTTGCCTTCGCAAACAAGGCATGCTAATGAGACTCTCCACGGTTGGCGTGTGCAAAGAAGGGGCTCCTATTCATGAGGAGCCTGCATGCAAGCCGAGGGTCCTGAAATGATGAATCTAATAAAGGGGCTTTAATACTTCGCATAGGGTTTTTGGGGCCTATTTTACGATACTTAAAATAGGAACCCAAAAACAGTATTGATAATTATTCGGGCCCCGATATTAAACATGCAGCCAACTGAATCGAGGTGCCTTGGCGCACAGCGAAGGCCGCGGCCCGGATGGCAGCAACCAGCCTTGAGTCCCAGCAGACAGAAGAATCAGGGTAGGGTTACCCACAGGCTCCATAGTAGTTATTTTTGGGATTACCTTGTAAGATTGAACCCCCAAAAGGAACTACTATGGAGCCTATGGGTAGGCTGAGGATGCTTATAATGAGCGGCAAATTGGACAACAGAACCTCGGAAACGGCAAGCAAGAACACAACCAAGATACCAAGCCCAAAACCCCAAGCCCTAAGCTCTCGAGACCAAGGTAACGGCCCATCCGAACTCAGCGCACGGAGCGAGTACAAGTCTGAGAGCACCTTCACCAGAGAACAGGGCATGCTTTAGGGTTTAGGGTTTTCCCTAAACCCTAAACCCTCAACCGCTCCGGGTCCTGGCACCCAGGCTTTCGGATTTAGCGTCAAGCCTATACAGGGCAATCCATGTGCCGCAGCATTGATAACATACTTCTGGAGATTGGATGATTTCTGGGCTATAAGATCTGGGCCATTCGGATGCCGTCTCATGGGTTGTGTTCAGGGGCTGAAAAGCTACAGCAAGGACATTGTGCAAGGTTCCAGTCGGCTCCCGCTGCGGATGGTACGACAATATTGACCAAAGTTTGGGAACACATCAACTCGCAGTGTTGTGCAACTCTGCTCGGCTGTATTCTCGCAGCCACGGCAGCTGTAATGGGGTTGGTGGGCGAGCCGTTCTTCAATTCGACAGGCTCGTGCAAGACATTCCTGCCTGCGACCCTGTCCCCTGAGAGAACAACGCTCAACATCAAGGCTGCATATCATATATAGGAAAGCACTATCAATATCGTCATCATCATCATCATCATCGCCATCGTCAGAATCATCATCATCGTCATCATCGCCAACCTCTCCGTGGTACTCACCTGTCGTCACCACTTTATCGAACTGACATAATTTGCCAGCTTCAGCCGTAGTGTCCACGGGAACAGTATCGGAAGCAATCCACCTCGATGCACCTGCCCTACACGAAAAAAATCATGCGTATATACATATTGTATATATATATATATACATACATTTTCATATTTCTGTATTTATAGATGTCTGCATAGATGTATACATACATGCACACACACGCACACACACACACGCACGCACCTCTACATTCCTGATGTATGAGGTCTCGGGCACTCTCGAGGGGTCTATCCCGGTATCACACGAGCGAAGTCTCTGAGGCTTTCGCAGCACTTTCGGAGCGCTCCCAGAGAATGTCCAAGGACTCCTTGGGACTTGCACCTCAAGTCGCAGGAGTTTTGGGTTTGGGGTTCAAGAGCTAGGTTCTTGGGATTTACAGTCTGGGACCCGGATTGAACTTGGGTTGCAAGGGGCAACTTCGTGAAAAATACTTTCTGTTCTTTTGGTTTTTCCTTGGAAAATGTTTGTGTTTCTTTTAATTTGCTATTTTTTGCACTGAAACGTTTTTGTATGGCTTCTTCTTATGTGGAAAGCAGGGACTGGATTTCGGTTTGGAATTTATTTGGGACTCAAGGGCTCTGAAAGGTCTTCGCTTGGTATGGACAGCCCAGCCTTCTGCTTCCGCCAAATGCTGCCATGTCAGCACTCAATGCTGCAGATTTTAGGACTCAGAGTTTAGGTTGAGAGCTTTAGGGTTCAGGGTTTAAGTTTAGAGGTTTAGAATTTAGCCCAGAAACCCTTACAGTAGTCTCAACACCGGCTTTGCGAGGCCGTCGGCTCCTTGTGCAGCTAAGCGGATGGTTGGTCCAATATACGGTTTAGGGTTTAGGGTTCACGAACTGCTTCCAAAGTTTCGGGATGTATAAGCGTCCTACCAGGGTTCCATAAAGGGTGTACAAGGTGTTTGTTAATGAAGGTTCCTAGGCTACCGTGATGATACTTAATCGCCATGACACGATCCCATCTTCCGGAATCAAAAGGACCTCTTCTAAACCCTTGTGAAACCCACGTAACTACACGGTGCTTGACCCACAGCCCGTGAAAGCTTGCAGCACACCATTTATACGTGGCTACAAGATGTCAAATATGTGGCTTGCCAATTAGAGCAGTCTTCGGGGGGCATTCTTTGTATCAAACTGTATGAATGAAGGAACATCAAGGAACCCTAAACCCCTCAATAAACCCCTAAACCCTAAACCCTAAGACCCAGTAGGCCCCCCATGTGATTGAAATGGTATGTGTTCTGTGTTCCGCCAGGACGCTCCCCAACTGGAGAGATAGAACTCGGTGCCAGTCACCTGGTATGAGGGTTGGTTGGGGGGGGGGGGGGNGGGGGGGGGGGGGAACTGGTGTTTAGGATTTTCGGGTATTACGTAGGCTTTGTTTGGGGGGCTTTAGGGTTTAGGGTTGAGGGTTTCGGGTATTACTTACATCGGGTTTGCTGGAGGGGGTTAGGGTTTAAGGTTGAGGGTTTCGGGCTTCAGCAAGTTGGCCGAAGACAAGTGAGATTAGGGGTTTAGGGTTTAGGGGTTGGGGGTTTAGGGTTTAGGATTTAGGGGAGATGGTTTGTTTTTGCAGTGTTTCTAGGAGCTCTGTCGGCAGTTGATCAAGTCTGTAATATAGAATTTAACTTGACGTTTGTGAGCTGTCTTGAGCCCCTGTCCTGGGTTCCCTATTCTGGTAAGGTAGGACCCAGATCAAGAAACCTTGGGTCTTTATTGGGGCTCTTTC
Organism: Symbiodinium sp. clade A Y106; assembly: GCA_003297005.1. Classification (NCBI taxonomy): domain Eukaryota; class Dinophyceae; order Suessiales; family Symbiodiniaceae; genus Symbiodinium; species Symbiodinium sp. clade A. The sequence goes on along the minus strand of BGNK01003301.1, from coordinate 70,248 downwards.
TGGACCCTAATACTTGGGGGTTTTAGGACCAGGGTTTCTTAATCAGGTTCCTACATTAGGAGATTGTAGGAGCTTGTAATTCTTCACTGCGAACAACTCGAAGTTTATTCAACAGCCGGGACAGGCTGGACTAAGGCCTTCCATACACGTAAGGCTGGGAAGCACATTCTTACCATTAGCACCAATTCCTAGGCGCTCCAGACTGGATTAAGGACTTACGTGTTTCATGTTTGGGTCAGTTTAACTTCTGCAACCCAGAGGCCCGCCAGGCAACGGCTTTAAGGACATGACATAACCCTAAGGGTCCATGTACCCACAGAGTATATACATTGGCCTCAAGTAGTCCCTATTTAGGTACTTTAGTATTTAAGGCCAAAGTATATACCCCTTATACTAGTACCCTTATGGTACCCTTAAAGGAACCCTCAAAGGAGCCCCTATTTGGGCACATGGACCCTTAGGGTAACAATCATGATCAAAGAATGATAGCCGGGCTCTTCAGGACCCTGGCCCTAAACTCTAAAGCCTTGGGTCCAAGACCCTGCAAAACGCTCAGGGCCCTGTTTCGTAACATGCTCGGAGTTATAGGGTATTCCCGGAGAAAAGCTCGTAAATATCCATGCAAATCTGACTGTATGTATATATACGCATAATTACATATGTATATATATATATGTATATATATATATATATACACATAATCACAAGCACGCACGCATGCAGTTTCACAGAGCAAACTGTTTACATTGGGCTCTCAACCGTCATTAACCTTTCTAAATGTCCTGGAAAGACTAGACCATCAAACACTGCACGGGCAGATGCAAACCCCGAGGCAGGGCAAGTCTTTTCAACAAACCAGCCACTGAGACTGAGCTGTCGGTTAGGGTTTAGGGTTTAGGGTGTCACGGTGATTCCACATGCGCTTCAAGCTTTCTAGGCTCTGGAATTCTTCGGGGGATGGCTTCAGACGCGCTTTAGGGGTTTAGGGTTTAGAAACAAAAAGGGCGCGTGCATCCGAAAGGTCTGCACCTATGCTGCTGAGCAGGCCCACACCCTTCCTTTCGAAGGTCAACCTTACCTGGACCCCAAAAGTGTGTAGAATAATAGCCTTTTATGGGTTTGGGCCAATATTTTGAGTACTTTTGAGGGTTTAGGTAAACTATCATAACCTACTCAGGCTTTAGGGTCTAGCGTAAACGACCATAACTGGAAAAATACTTCTTCGTAGGTTTACAAAACATACCATAGAATTTATAGGGACCCTGCACAAAAGCAGGTTTTGGTACCTCAAGTGGTCGTTCTCGTCTCATCTAAGGAACTTGAGGGCCTTGCTACTCAACCATCCTCTGTTATCATATATATATACTATACTCGATCATGCTATGTTACATTATCTATATTGTGCTCTACTATATTATACTGCATTATATGATGTTAGAAGTTGGGTAATCCCCCCTTGTGCCGGTCTATACTGGCGGGTCATATCAGAGCAAAATATACTCTGTTGTACATATTATCTAACTGTTACAGAGTGATATTATACTGTATTCCATTTTTAATAAGACGAAATTTTATGCCAAATTATGTTATGTTGAATTACAACATGTTCTGCTATATCATAAAACATCAGATTAAACGGTATTATACGATATTATGTGATAATACTATGATATAATATACAAGTACACATAAATGTAGATATGTAGACATATATGTATATATGTATATTATTGTATTATGTTTTTGATATTGCATGTCACTATGTTGTATTTCTTTGTTTTGTACCGTATGGTGTTCTACTATGGTATACTACATTATTATGCTGAACTATGTTATAGTATAGTATACATTTCCTTATCACATGTTTATTTTCGAATATTTCATTAAGTTAAATTATACCAGATCTTATAATATTCTATCACCTCATATTGGGTTGTGATATACAAAATTAAGTCAAATAAAGAAACAGTATTGTGTGAAACTGTACTATGTTATAAGTTATAAGACACATTACATTTCGCCATAAGCATTATACTATGTTTTCGTATACTGTTGTGCACCAATGTAGGAACCTGATTGAGAAACCCTGCGCCTATAACTCCAAAATAGTAGGATTCATATAAGCCCAAGTGCCCAGAGATCCCAATACGCCTTAATTAAGGAATATACCTTAAATCATACTGTTAAGGCCTCTATAATTTAAGGTGTGTTCCTGAATTTGGGCGGTATTGGGTTTTCTGGGTGGTGGAAGCCCCTGGAAGAAAGCCTTGAGCACATTTAATCATTAGAATAGGGCTTTGGGGCCCCATTATGCTATGATTATAAGAAGGATCCCCCAAAATAGTGTTGGAAACTATTCAGGCCCCTAAAAAAAGCGGCATTTCAAAACCCAAGGCCCTGTAGCCGGCCCCATGCTCTGGGAAGGTGATGACAGAGGGCTCCTGCTCATTTGATATACTGTGAGGGTAGGAGCCTGAACAAGATGCCCCATAACACCCATGGAATCGCAATACGCTATGATTCTGACTGATGCATTCCAAGCCTCGAAAGCTAAAGACTCTGCAAGGCATATGCTCATAAAACAGGGTCTAGAGCTTGTTCAGGCACCAATGCTGGATCGAAAGATATGCTGGCGGCTCTAGCATGTCACGGACCGACGGCTTCGCAGTCAAAGCTGCATTGGCTTAGACACAAGGTAGACCCGGTTGGAGCTCGGGGTTTGTTTGCGCGGTTGAGTCGAAGATCTGCAGAAAATGCCTACCTTTTTTCTCCCCTCAGCAGAAGCTGTGAACATGTCAACTCTCTGGGCCTTAGGCTAGGGAGCTTTCCTCTCGACTAGGAAGTGTTCAGCCTGTTCTACCCCCCCCCCACCAGCTTAACTTAAGACCTTGTTCACAAAGCCGTACATTAAGAAGACAACCCTAAACCCTAAACCCTAAACCCCTAAACCCTAAACCCCTAAACTCTAAATTCCTTAAACCCCTAATGTTCTGAGGTGAAAGTAGACTTGCAACCGCCGTCCGGCCTTGTTGGACGCAACAGCAATGGTCGCAGCAATCGAAGTGGCAGCAGAACAAATGCGGAACAAAGCAAAGAGCTAGGCATCTTCTGAAAAAAGCAATACCACTTCATCATGATCTGCACAAGTGGCTCCATCATCGGCATCATCATCATCATAATCACCATCACCGTCGTCGTGTCATCATCGTCATCATCAACATCATCATCATCATCACCCTGCAGCAACATTAAAACTGGACAACACGATCATTCTCTTCATCATGGCCCTCCTCCCCACATTATGTCATCCTGGTCCTCATGATCCTCATCAACTTCATCATCGTCATATGGATGTTTCCGAATATAGGGGACCCCAATACATTACCTATGTAACTAGTTGTATCCTGATTATAAGGACCCCAAATCAAGGTACCCCTGATTTTCGGAAACTCCCATATCACCCTAAACCCTAGACCCTAAACCTTAAACCATGGCCTTCTGCACGTAGCCGTCTCGGAGCTAACACTTGAAAGCACTATACACTTGAAAGCACTATAGGCTACAACACCTCGTCTTCAAGCTCTGCCGCAGCGGCCCTGCTATCTCGAATGAAGCCCTTACTGCTGTTGGCCACATAAAAGCAGACGAAACGAGCTTTAGACCTTCTTGGACTCGTCCCCCTTGAGGAAACAAGCCCTAAACCCTAGGCTACAAAGCGGATGGTGCCCTAACCCTTCACGAAACCCGAAAGCCAAGCAGTCCCAAAGCAGTCCATGCGCAGCCAACAAGATCCTACTGGAAAACACTTTTCAAGGCGCGCCAAATTTTGAAGAGCCCACGGATGCTTCCCATCACGAGGGTTACCCTACCTTCTTAAGGACGATTGTCTAAGGAAAACATGATGACGGGATTCACCTCAAACAACCGACCTTTCTGAGGGCTTCTATAATAAGGAAATCATAAGCAGGAGTCTTAAAGATGTAGCTTTCTTAGGGTCCGGGTACTTGTAAGGAGACTCGGCACTTCGACTTTGCGTCGGTGGGGGGGGGGGCATGGTACTTATTGTCTCTGTAGTCATCATAGGGACAATAAGAGGATATGAAGTATGAAGTACTGTTTGTTCCGACCAGGAAACACGTCAAAGTGTAGGGGCTTAGGGCCTTTTCACGCTAAACCTCGAAAATTTACTCCCTAGTATCGGTGCTGTCGCGTGCATGCAGGAAGCAGTTCCGAAGGCTGCGCCGCCAGAAGGTCTATACGACAGGACTCCAGTCATGGTTTAGGGCTTGGGACCTACCTGGACCTGGAAATATACCTACCCTTCTGAAGGCTCCTTATTATGACGGTTCACTTTATTTTTCGGTAGGTTTTTGGGGGTTCAGACAGGGTATCAGAGGGGTGTAGCATTTCAGGGTTCACACGGTACAGGGGGTGTAGGGGCCACGTCTGTAACGACAGAATTTTGTAGTGTTGGGCTTCGAGGTTCAGGGCTTTACGGCCTTTACGGTTCCAAGCATGGGATTGCACGGACTTGGGACTTCCAGCCTTGAGGCTTCAAGGTGTAAGGTGTAGGGTTTAGGTCCCAAACTTGAACCGTAGGGTTCAGCGGTCTAGCGTTTAAGGCATTGTCAGGTTTGTCAGGGCTTCAACTTAGAGCAAAGGTAACAAAGTTGTAGAGCGCCTGAAATCCTCAACACTCGCAAGCCTATACCCAAAACACTTCCGGGGACTTATCATATCGTTGCCTTCTCTTTGTTGTCGGATTGGAAGTTCGCAAGGCAAGGAGTGTTTTTCTATACGGTTTCTAGCAGTGTGAGATATGACGGACCTCCCGAAAGCCATTGGGTCTTGCTTCAGAATCCGAAAGCCAAGACAAGCCTTATCGTCCGGATAGGAGGCTCGGGGGGTGGTGTCGGAATGCCCATTGTACATGCCCGAGGCCCTGTGGGCTGTGAATGTGAATTCACTAAACACTGGGGTCGTGCAGAAATGGCGTTTGCCACGGCGCGATAAGGCGTGGAAAAAAGGCCAGGAAGCCAGGCAAAGTTGGGCATGCTCGGAGCGCCCTGCCTCAGCCCTTCAAGAACTGTCAAAACACCTCAAGAAGTGAACCACATGAATTTCTACACCTTATAAACCTTACTCTTCACAAGGGAGAAAAAAGCACAACACCCGCACTTGTCCTGAGCTTCCTGCCTCCGCCCTTGGCAGCCAGTGAACCAGTTGTTCCCGATATTACTATGGGAAGCCGTAGTAGCCGTAGTAAGTAAATACCCTAGGGAAAAAATTTGGAACGGGCTCCCATGTTACTGCTATTGTGACGTCTTGACGTTTTAAAGGGTGTGCGGTTCGTGGTCACATGCTTCTTGTAGCGCTATTGCCATTCGTGTGCTTGATACGGCTGCTTTTACAGCGAAAGCAATTTGATGTCATGACGGGTTAAACTGCCCAGACCGCGAAATTGTTGAAGAGGTCGACGGATCACTTCCTTGGCTGGTTGGGATGCTACTGCACCCCAACATGTCAACTCGGAAGCATCAAGTCCCACAGCCCCAGCCGAAAACCCAAGAACCCCAGCACAAACCTCTCATGGGCTTAAGATATCGGCTAAAGGTCTACGGCTGTAACGACCTTCATACCTGAAACTCCAAAGCTCTGGAATACGCAATGCCTTCCCAGGTGCGTGTTCTCGACCTCTTCGACATCATCGACGCGGACCGTTTCAAGGCTGCTTGCCCCACCTCAACAAAGGTAGTCTAGGGCTCTAGATTAAATGACTAGGCTTTTCGTGTACAATACTATATATATATACACACATAAATACATGCATACATACATACATACATACGTACGCGCATACAGCCATACATACATACATACATACATACATGCATACCTACCTACGAACGTACATACATACATACATACATAGATACATACATACATACATACATACACTTACAGTTTTGCTATACTTTTATGAACTAGCGCGGATTGGGTCGCTAATTGCTCAGACCCTATATCTCGGACTTCAGTATTCGAGGCTTATGTTGCGAGGGTAGGGTAAGGTTCATAAGTTGTCATGCAGGAAAACTTGAGGACCGCACCAGTATCGAAGTAACAAAGCAGCACAATAAAACGACGGCCTTGTGTGTAGCTTGGGATCTGATGCTCAGAAAATTCGAAGAACACCTTTACTAACTAATTTCAATTTCAAATCATTTAGGCGACGGGATCTGCGAAACTCAACTGCAAGGCAACCTGTTATGAGTTAGTGTGGAGACTACTTGAGCCTGGCGTCTAGGCTTTAAGGCTTAAGCGCTTGAAGTGCAGGGCCGGTAAAAATGCGAGCCCCCATCCTCATCCCAAAATCCTCAGCACCAAACCCCTAAGCGCTGAACCCGAATCCCAGACCGGTTTAGGGTTTAGGGTCTAAACCCCAAACTCCTACAGTCCTGCATCACCAAGACCGCAAAACCCTAGTAGAAATCCCAGACAACCCAACAAAGCCCTTCAAATCCCTGAAGGCCCACAAGCCGCGGTCCACATCCCCGGATCTTACACCGCCTCGGTTGACTCTGGGTTTATTTTAGGTATACGCCCTTCATAAAGAGGTAGGGGATTTCCCAGAGATCCCAATACTCCTTAATTAAGGAATATGCCTTAAATCATAATTTAAGGTATATTCCTTAATTAAAGGATATTGGAGTCTCTGGGAACTACACATGCACACCTAATGACCAAACCATGAATCCGACGGCTTTCTGCTGGAATCTGATACTAGCCCAAAGGGTCCTATGTACTGTTATGGGGGATACTTCCCTAAGTCATAATAGTAATTCCTAATATGGAAACCCTACATTCTACTATATCGGTACATAGGCCCCGTTGGGTAGTTAACCCTAAACCTTAAACCCGATTACTAGTCAAGCCAAGCATCTGACACTTTAAGCTCGCAACCCAAGACCGTAGGTCGTAGGGATAGGAATCCCCTAGCCCAGGGTTTAGGGTTTAGGGATTAAGGTTTAGGGAGTTGCGGTTTAGGGGCCGTCCATGCCCTGAGAGTATATACCTATCGCCCTAAAGGTGCGGACCAGCTGCTGGTAGGGCACGCATCATTGAGTAGAACTCATTGAAGTCCTTGTCTAGTTTTCTTCGGACGTAGTTGTTGCAGAGGGCTTTAAAGCTCAGGATTTAGGCTCCTGGGCTTAGGATTCATGTGGAGGGAGCTCTCATGATTGAGGAGGGGTCCTTGCGCAGAACGAGCAAACGCATGCAGCTTGTCCCAAGTCTAAAACATTGACCCCCCCCCAAAAAAAAAGCCTTACTCGAATATGCGTTTGCTTTGGGGAGCTTGCACTGCGAGACTTGGAGTTAGACACGGATGGGTTGTGGAAATAAGCTTTGGAACATAACCCCGTGACCGTCAGCCCAAAGCAATGCCTGCCTCCAACTTGGTCGAAGCAGCCGAAAGCTACAGAATCCTATGCCTATGTGAAGAACAAGCCTACCAAGAACAGTTCCATACGTGAGTAACGACTGACCACATCTGAAGTAAGATTGGTAATACCACTAGTATCCAGAAGGGCTAAACCCGACTGCAAACTCTTCTTATCAACATGGCAACTCGCTGAAGAAGCTAAGTGATCAAACCAGTGACAAGCAACTTAACACCATAAGCAACTGTTGCATTGCGGCAACAATACGACATATAGGTATGAACAGATGTGCAAACGAATCGGTCATAGCTATGAACTACGGAACAGTGACTTTACAGTTCTCTCTCTATCATAGATATGCATACGCATGTGAGTGCATATATGCATGCATGTATATTGCCATGTCGCAATGTATTGTACTTTCCCATGTAGGTAAGTATTACATCTGTATAAAAAATATATAAGCATTTACCATACAGTTTGTCTTGACGGCTATTACTGTTGCTATTTCTGTTACCGTTACTATTACTATTACTATTACTATCTTTATTATGACTACTAACATTATTCTTACTATTTCTAGCGAAACCCAAGCGTGGAACAGGCCCCTGGAGACTTTTACACCAAGGAGCGATCATACCGTCCTGATTGGTGTCGAAATCCTGGGCTGCACACCGCCAGCTAGGGTTTCAGGGTTGGTTTAGGGTTTGGGGTTTAGGGTTCTAGGGTTCTAAGGTTCTAGGGTTTAGGGTTCTAGGGTTCTAGGGTTCTAGGGTTCCAGGGTTTAGAGTTTAGGGTTTAGGGTTTTAGTGCTCTGGCGCAATTGGTGCCTTTCCACCAATCTCCAGTGTTGAGGCAGGCATTGTCATGCAGGGTCGTTTGTTTCGATGCAGAAGGGTGAAGAGTTTATGAGTGTGTTGTCTTAGGTGTAAGGGGCAGGGTTTAGGTCTAGGCTCCAGAGCGACTTGGGTGGCATTCAGGCTTCTTGCACTCTTGCAGCCCTCAAGATTAAGGCTTAATCCAAATCCTAAACCCTGAATCCCAAAAGGTTTAACTAAACTCTGAACTTAATCTTAAGGTTCTGCGAAGGTAGTTCGGAGCCTTCGGTACGTCAGGAAGGCGGACGCCAAGAGTCCCTCTGGGATAAAGGCTGTCAGTTTTTTCTCGGTTGTGGGAGGGTTTAGGGGCTTAGGACATAGGGGTTGAGGGGATTTAGGGGCTTAGAGCTCAGTGTGGGGAATGGGGAACGGAAATTTACAAAGGTTCAGGGAATGTTGAATTATGAGGGGTGTGGGGATTTCGGGTTCGGGGGTTCAGGCTTAAGGATGTAGGCCGAGGCTCGCAGAAGCCGGAAGGTAAAATCATATGAGAACCATGGTTTCTGGCACCAACGGCAGGCCCCAGCTCCCTCATGCACAACCCTGAATTCTTAAATTCCTTGAATCAACCCACATGCAAGCCCCGGAAAGAGTACGTAGGTACTTGAATCCTGGGCCCGTAGAGTGTTCGGCCGTGCGGCGTGGACAAGCTTCTCTGCTTCGAAAGGGTTCAGCTTGCCGAGCATGCCTCGGGTAGTAGATGCGAGCAACTTATATATATATATATGTATATATGTATATATGTATAAGTATAAAAGAACATGCACATACACAAGTACACATCCGCATGTACATGCATACGCACATACATACATGTATACTGTCGCGCATACACACTTACTGACTACATGTCTGTATGCAGGGTCTGGGATTTGGATTGTCGATGGCTTGGAGCGGTCATCAAACCAGAGAGGTTTATCCCCAGCTCTCGAGAACCCTAAACCCTAACCCTAGGGCTCCAGTTACCTAAACGATGGGTTACCGGATTACATCTTTCCATGGGTAGAAATCTACTGTTCAGGTAACCGGAGCACTAGGGTAGCACAGAGAAAGTCTAAAACCCAGCGAAGAATGGCCGAGTCGCTACTAGAGCACACCAGCTCGCTCAATGTCAACTGCTCGTCACCTTGATGCAGGACTTAAGATCAAGGGTGCCTTCTGTAGGGCTTAGGGCCTAATTTCACTAGGGATGTTTTGGGGTTTTGAGGGATTTTGATGGGAGTCATAAAAAAAGGTGTTATGGCGGGCATCTGCCCAGAGACTCCGATATCCCTTAATTACGGACTATGACTATACCTTAAATCATATTAGGGATCCTACCATAATTTAGCGTATATCCCTTAATTAGGGAATATTGGAGTCTCTGGGTGTATACCAGTCAGGAGCGTACGATTTAGGGCTGAGGCTCGTTGCAAGAAGCCTGCAATCGCCGATTTCGAGTTAAAGTTGGTTTAGGCTTTAGGGTTTAGGCTTGAAAGGTTTAAGGTGTAGGGTAGTTTTGGCCTTATAGGCTTTAAGGAGAAGGGTTTAGGGTTTAGGAGCCTAAGCCCTGCTTGAAACACGAAACCGTGAAGGTGAACCCTAACCCGCCAAACCCTGAACCCCCCACCCTTTTCCGGCGTGAGGGTTTAGGGTTTAGGGTTTAGGGCGGAGTGCCAAAATGCGAACTCCAAAAACCGAGATCCTAAAGCCTATCTCCAAGCACTACAAGCTCTTCAATATTGGGTTTAGCTGAGGTTTCTGGGTCCGGCCCTGACCGACCTGAGCCCCAAACCCTAAACCTGGACCCTCAAGGATCTTCGTTAGGGTTTAGGGTTTAGGGTCTGCAGGCTTGGACTCGGTGTTGGTGACTGTCTTCTATGCGTAACTCAAAACCCGAAAGGCACCCTAAAACCCTCGACTCGACCCACTAAACCTGAACCGAAAACCGCAAGTCCTAAACCTAATGTAGGGGCCTCAATATGTAATTACCTATACTATTTTGGGTGTTCCTTGTTGTAACTATAGTGTAAAGGGCCCCAAAACCCTGTTCGAATTATTAAGGCCCCTGTATAACAGTACCCTTATAGATCCCTTATAGTAACCCTTCTAGTCAGAGCCCTTTTTAAAGGAACCCTGGTCTAATCATATTAGCTGCTCATCCCGAAGTCTTCACGGATGAGCCTGCGATCTATCTTACACGAACAGACCACAAGCACCGAACTCCGTAATCCAAGCCATGACTGCACCCCCCCGAAAAGGTAGGTACAATAATCACCCCAAGACCTGTAAATTGCCATTCTTCTGCATACTTTTCGGTTCCCCTAAACCCTAAACCCTAAGACTCTGCAGACTCCTGAGAAGCCTCCTAACATAAACACGAGCCGCTTAGAAGGATCGGGCCTGGGGCCCTGCCTGAAATAGAACTCTTGGTTGAGGGTTTAGGGTTTAGGGGTTTAGGGGTTTAGGGTTTAAAGTTTAGGGGTTTAGGGAACTCTTTCCAAAACCACATCCAGAAGACACGCCCAAAACCTCTAATATACGGGGCCTTAATAATTAGAATAGGGTTTTGGGGCCCGCTATACTATAATTATAATAAGGAACCCCCGAAAAGAGTATTGGCAATTATATAGGCTCCTATATTAGAACACCCCTTACATGCTGTTGACAAGATGCCATTGGAGTCGAACTGGCTGAAAGCTGCTTTGCACACTGGCTTCTGCACCCACATTCCTTGTCACAGCGTTTCTTGGTTCATGGCTGGGGCATTGCGTTTCCTTGCACCTGATTGTTCTGGAGGCTGTGAGGCTTAGGGTTTAGGGGTTCGGGGTTTAGGGTTTAGGGTTGGGGGTTTCGGGCTACGGGGTCTATGGGGGTTGGGGTTTAGGGTTTCTGGGCAAGCACTTCTTTATCAAAGCTGCTGGGGAGTCAGTAGAATGAAGGTTTTGGGACTTCGAGCCTTCGGGTGAAGGGGGTAGGGCTGCCTCAGACTCATGGACTGCCCATAGAGCTTGAGGCTTTCTGCCAACTACATGTAGAATGTAGAGCGAACGTTAGCGAAACATCAGAACACGCGTGCAAATGGATGCTTGAATCCCTTCGGCATGGATGCGCGTCATGGGTGCTGCCTGCCGCCCATTCATCCAAACCGCAGTGGTCAACTCAATGCGAGGCTAAGGGGCAGTAGCAACTGGTTGAAATTTCGTTCCCATCCACGGAGAGTTTCGTGAAGTGTGTCATGGGTGTTCAGCTGCCGAAATCTTCCAGAAGAATCAAGACCCAGATAAGAAGAAGTTCCAAGGGTAGTTACAAGGTTTAGGACTGTAGAACACATCACTCGAACTGCCATCCAACTGTCTTGACTAGGAGATATGGGAACCTTACTTACGTATGTACTGAACATATTCATCCCTGTACGAGCTGCACCTTAAACATCAAAGTACACGGCTAGCCGTGGGGCTGTGACATGCTCCGCTTGTCTGCCCACATGTTTTCTGCACTGAACGTCTGATGTCCAATGTCTTCTCTCCTCCCGAACCCGAGCCTGCTATTTGGGTTTAGGAACTAAGTTTTGGAATTTAGCGCAGAATGGTCACTGCCTGCGGAACTTGTGCGTGCTTCCCTGCAAAATGACTTGAAGGGCCAGACTTTACATTTTAACTACTTGCTAAGGCTACGGCAGTCCATGAGTTTTTCAAGAAAGAGCGTCAACATAAGCTTCTAATTTCTAATCTTCCTAGACATATACTCAATCTTAACCGAAAAAGACGAAAGTCTATCAACTCTGAAACATAGCTGCCAGACTCATGCATGCATGCCCATCAACGAACTGCAACAGCAACAGAAGTGCATGTTCCCCACGGAACATTGGGAAATCCAACACACCAAAATTTGGTTGACGCTCAGCGCTCGTCTTCTCGCTCAGGGTTTCGGGGCCTGGCAACCCAGCATTTACGTTGAATCACAGGACACAGGCCCTCAACCAGAAGCCAGATACAGACCCACAACAAAAGGCAACCCGAAACGCCTAAAATCCTAAACCCGGCAAACCCATAAACCCCTAACCCTAAACTTACTCCACGCACCAGAAAAACTATACTGAAGTTCGGCCCCTAGCAACGAATACAATTTAAGCTGTTGCTTAAAGTGAGCTCGTGATTATTAATGGTCCCCTCAATAGAGCTAAACTCGGCCCGGAACTCAATAATAAAAGGTCCCCTCAATAGAGCTAAACTCGGCCTGCACGTAATAATAAACCNATAGAGCTAAACTCGGCCCGGAACTCAATAATAAAAGGTCCCCTCAATAGAGCTAAACTCGGCCTGCACGTAATAATAAACCACCCCTCAATAGTCCTAAAACCCGTCCCGGCTTAAAACTTTTAAGGTTTAGGTAAATAAGCACTCCTACTACTGTACTACTAAGTGTACTACTACTGAGAGCCCCGGCCCCCGAACAACTTCGACCCCGGCCCCCTCAAACAACTAAAGATCAGAGANCCAACCCCATATAAATCCCTAAACCCTAAACACCATAAGCCCTAAACCCTCAAACCGCAAGGACGACTGAGCCCAATATCCCTTAATTAGGGGATATAGCTTAAATCATAATATGAAGCCCGGTATATTCTAGTATATTCCTTAATTAAGGGGTATTGGGCTCTCTGGGTTCGGGCTGGGGTAGATCCTGATGTCGACCCCCAAGAAAAAAAACAGATTCCAGCCGAAGGTCTCTTGTCGAACGTTGCAGCCAGGAACTGCGTGTACGAGATACCAGGCTCAGTCGTCCTTGCGGTTTGAGGGTTTAGGGCTTATGGTGTTTAGGGTTTAGGGATTTATATGGGGTTGGATTGAGGATTTAGGGATCTTGGATAGGGCTGAAAGGGTTTAGGGCTTAGGGTTTAGGGATTTAGGATTTAGAGATTTTGGATAGGTCTGAAAAGGTTGAGGGTTTAGAATGGATTGAGGGATTTATGGCTTACAGGGCTTATGGTTTAGAGCTTTGGGGCTTCAGGGCTTAGGGTTTGAATTTTCTGCATGTCAGAGCTTGATAAGGCGTCGACAAGGCTATCTCGTTATCAAAACCAGCATTATCGCAAGTTTTTGTTATGTCCATTAATGTTGATGGTAGTGTTCTTATCCTTGTCTCAGGAATCTTGTCTGGCTTGCTTTGCAGCTTATATGGTCAGGTTCTTCTGGCGTGTGCTGCGGGTTCTAGTCTAGAAGGTTTTAGAGGACAAATATGGGAGTTTCCGAGAATTAGGGGTACCTTATTTGGGGGTCCTTATAATAAGGATCCTACTATTTAGGGTACTATCTTAGGGTCCCCTATTTTCGGAAACTCCCATATGGATTTGTCAACAAATAACATCGACTGGATGTTCGTAGTTACGGCCTCGGAGTGCGGGTGCCGAAGGAAGGACCTGAGCCTGTAAGAAAACGGCTTGCTGGGCCGAAGGATTTTGCGCTTACCTAGACTAACTAACGTACCTAATAAACTAAATGTACCACTGTTTAAGGGTCATATCCGTCTTGTTTGGAGGTACATTGCATGGGCTACTCTACCCATGGGCTCCATAGTAGTTCCTTTTTGGGGTTCATATTTAGAAGCCTACAAAGTAATCCCCAAAAGGAACTACTATGGAGCCTATGGGTAGGTAGTGCTCGACATTTTGGAGGTAAAGTCTCCAGGGTTTCCGGAATGTGGGCCTGCGAGTTTCCACGAGGGCTGAGTGTGTAATATAGAGGCCTTAAACTTAATGATTAGAATAGGGCTTATAAATATAGTAAGGAACCCCCAAAATAGTATTGATAATTGTAAGCCCCTATATTATGGTCCAGAACTGCTTCGGCAAGAACGACTAGGACGATGCTTTGTGTTGGAGGGGGTCATGGCTTGTTTGTCGGGGTTTGCGATATGAAACACATCAGAACTCGGCACTATCATCTGTATGGTCTTTGCACCATTTCCCACAAACTTCGCGTAACCATTAGCGAAGCTATCTTACTCATTTCCGTTGCCCCTCCATGTCCTGATTGAGAGTACTAAACGAAAATCGCCAACATGAGAATCACCCGAAGCAGTGGTCCGTAAACCCTAAACACTAAGACTCAACCCCTTTGTGAACCACAAACCTGAAGATCGAAACTTGCCATAAAACCGACCAAAGTACCGCGACGCAGCGCTGCCACTTTGTTCGCAGTCACTTCCGGCGACACTTTCGGCATGCTGGAACATCTGAGGATCCAAATCCTGCGGAGGTTCAGGGTGTATCCTTAAGGGTCCATATACCCAAATAGACTATACTTTGGCCCCAAAGTACTTGTATAGGGACTACTTTAAGGCCAATGTATATACTATTTGGGTACAGGACCTTTAGGGTTTGCGGTTTAGGGTTTAGGGTTTCTGATTTCAGGTTTCGGGGCAGGGCTGGTTCAGTCGTCAACTAGCCCAGGGGTTCTCTAGATCTATCATGGGTTTAGGCCCTGCACCCCGAACCCTAAACACTGAACCCGCAAGCCCAGCCTTAAAGTGCTCGAACCCACAAGCTAAACCCCATATACCTATGCCAAGCACCCCTAAATCCCGTTTCTTCTGGCAAGCTGCACACTTGCCGAACACATCTGCGAACTCCGTCTCAGAGATGATGCCATCGCCATCACTGTCCAGCAACCTCTGCTCTGCGATAGAGGTGCCATATTTCTAGGCTTCAATCAGATTTCAATTGTTTCGTACGAAGTTTTACAGCATTAGATAGCAACATTATGGAGTTGAAAGTCTAGGTAGGTGGCTTGCTTAGCGCAGTCGGCCTACTGGGGAGGGGGGGTTGATGGGTTTGGTTTTTAATATAGCGGCTAAAGGGGCTTTGCCAATCTTTCGAGCCAGCGAAGGTTCTAATTTTCAATATGCAGCAATGCATCTAGCACGGGAACGGAATGGTTTGAAATTGCTCACAGATGTAAGAAGGTGTCAAGTAACGTAAGATAGCAGGTGCCACAAACATGAGCTCCCGATAAAAAAAAAAACCGAAAAAAACTATGTTCGTGCTTAGCTCACAAGGTCTCAAATCTGAGTCAGTTTTTGCCCTTGACCCGAAACTAAGCACACTGGAAGAGTGCCATAGGGGTACTATAGGGCTACTATAAGAGTTCCACTTTGAAACCAAGCTGGACAAAACTCCTCGCATCTACTTCACCTCAGAGGCCCTAACCCTCACAGACCAAGTTCTTGCAGAGGTTAGTTGAATCGAAGGGCTTTAGCAGGATTCCAAAGAGGACCATTCCAGGGCTCCATCAAGGGTTCTGGACGGACTATGTGTGTGTGTGTCTAGGTGTAGAGAGAGAGAGAGAGACGGAGAGACAAGAGACAGAGAGGGAGATGTGTGTATGTATATATATATATATCTATCTATATCTGTCTATCTCTCTCTCTCTCTCTTATATATATATGTTTGTTTATTTAAACATGTAAATAAATTCGTGACCCCGAAACTATACTCAGGGTTCCGGCCGACATTCAGGATCTCCGCTTTTTGGACTTGTGTGCTCCGAAATAACATCGGAATCCAGCCTAACTGGTGCCAACAGCTCCTGGGGGCGTAATATATATATATATCTATCTGTATATATCTATATATATATATATGTTTAGAGCTGATGCCTACCAGCTGGCGGGGAAACCGCCCGACCGACTCTGATCCATGCTGCAATCCAAGGCACATGAAGGTGTTCCGAGGGATGCTTGTCTGCTCATCATTCAACATAGTGACGATCACCTGGAATGCCGGCATGACCCTAAACTCCTACACCCGAAACCCTAGTCGGCGCTAGGTGCACTTCGAGTCTAGACCGCAGGCATGACAGATCAATCATGGAGGACGCTTCTTTCGAGGTTCGAGAGCTGGAAAGTTCATGCTGCTTGTTTAGGGTTTAGGAGTTGCATGCCCATATTATGGGCTTGGGGCTGATAATTTAAGGTACCTAATAAAGTACCCTAAGGGTCCATGTACTCATGCAGCATACACGTTGGCCTTAAAGTAGTCCCTCTCTGGGTACTTTGGGGCCAAAGTGTCGCCCTTATAGGACCCAATATAGTAGCCGTTAGTAGCCCTTGTAGTACCCCGTCTAGGACCCCTAGATGAAGGTTTCGGTCAGAAAGGAGCCAACACGTGTGGCTGCGTCTGCGCCGGAATCAGAAGTCAGCAGAAACCATGAGCTGTATCAAAAGCATGCAGCCTGCACCAAATTCAGGGGACACTGCTCGAACTCTGCAGAACTTCGCAGTTCTTGGAATTACTTCAATCTTGAACATGACTGTGAATCTGAAGTGCCAGATACACGATTTGAGCAGTGATGCTGTCATGAGCCTTGCTACTCTTCATTGCCGCGATGCGGAGAATAAGGAAGCTGTTTCGATTCAACCGTGCATGTGCCGGACGCCCTCTTCACGTCAAACCATACCTGGAGCTTCCTGAAACAGAAAATGAAGCAAGGACAAGCAATTAGAGTGGGGCACAAATCTCAATTAAGGAAAGACACGAATGTTTCAGCGCTCCGATGGACCCTGGTAGATCTACACAAGCTTGACAAGCCACAATGTGTACAGTCTCTACAAGCTGCACGCTTCAAGTTCATTATAGGCAACTACCTCGTCGCCATAAGCAAAGCCCCATACAAAATTCCACCCCGCAAGCATGAGGTCACAGAAGGTGTCGCTGCTGGCGAGCTGCGTGGAGAGCAGCCCTTTTGAAAACGTTAAGCTCCCAGTAGGTCTGTAAGCCTCCGCCGTGTAGTCTCGGCTGTTATGCTTTATATTTGTCTTGAGATTTGCTGGATGCAGATCTGGTTTAATCCAAAGATCTCAAGTTTGCACGGCCAAAGGCAGGACAGGGACCCCGCCCCGCTCAAAAGCTTTGGTGCTTGTTCGTTTAGGGGTAGAAGGGTTCAGTGGGTTCAGGGAAGAGGGCTTCAACTGCGTTTGGGCCCTGTAAAAAACATGTAAACCGTGACTGAAAAAAGCCGCCTGACATTCATGATTACCTTCGCGGATACCTACACTTCAGCTATGTTTTGCTCGTAATTTACTCTGCGCAGATTTAATCATACTGTCATACTTTGGACCAGCGCTGAGTTGGAAGGTTGGGGCGCTTCTGGGTACCTGGCAGTTGACATCTTCAGCAATCTAAGCCCTGAAACCGCGACTCCCACGCAGAGAGGGGAAGAGCAGACAGAGGCACAGGACACAGCCCGACCTTAGACATCAAGGCGCATGAGGAGTTATGCATCCCAGTGCATACCCTAAAACCCTAAACCCTAAACCCTGGACCGGTAACTTAGGAGCCCTACATTCCTCAAGGGCCTGAAGCGGCAGCATGTTTCACAAAGCTCTCAGAGCTTCCATCAGAGCGAGTCGTCCCGAGACCATCTTGTTCCCGTGGTGAACATCGGTACCAAAAACAGACGGTTCAGGACCAACAATCTTGGCCGCCCTAAACCCTAAACTCCTAACCCCTATACACCGCTAAACACCTAAGCCCTAAAGCCTAAACCCTAACCCCTATACACCCCTAAACACCTAAGCCCTAAACCCTAAACTCCTAACCCCTATACACCCCTAAACACCTAAGCCTAAGCCCTAAACCCTAACCGTTTAACCCTAAAGCCTTAAACTCCTAACCCCGATACACCCCTAAACACCTAAGCCCTAAACTTACCCTAAAGCCTAAACTCCTAACCCCGATACACCCCTAAACACCTAAGCCCTAAACCCTAACCCTAAAGCCTAGACTCCTAACCCCGATACACCCCTAAACACCTAAGCCCTAAACCCTAACCCTAAAGCCTAAACTCCTAACCCCGATACACCCCTAAACACCTAAGCCCTAAACCCTTACCCTAAAGCATTAAACTCCTAAACCCTAAACTCCCTAAACCCTAACCCCTTCGTCCATCTGAAGCCCAGTGAACCACTGAGTCTCCCAACCCGACAACAAGCCCCAGAAACCTGCCTACAGGAACTTAGGGTTTAGGGTTTAGGGTCTAGGGGTTTAGGGTTTAGGGTTTAGGGTTACTTTAAAGGGGTCTATAAGTGTTACTATAAGGGCTATTATAAGGATGTAGAAGAGGCCTAAACGATTACCCTAGGGGTCCTTTAAAGGGGTCTATAAGGGATACAAGAAGGCCTAGTATAAGGCTGTAGTATAGGGGCCTAAACAATTACCTATACTGTTTTGGGGGTTCCTTATAAAAACAACATATAGTATAATGGGCCCCCAAACCCTATTCTAAATTACTAAGGCCCCTATATTAATCACGAAGCCACGCCTGTGACGACCTCCTCTTTGGTAAGCACCGTTGCTTCCTTTGTATGCACGTCTGGATCATGTTTGGGCTAGAATCTAGAAGTATGCAATACAGTTGAGTTGGCGAAAGTGCATTCCCTAACAAACAGTGTTGGATAGTTTCGGAAAAATCGGCACTGCTAACGGCTCCTAAGCATAGAACCCCCCAAGTCCCCAAGTACACAAAGCGACCCTCGATTTTCTACAACTCTCATGTCATGCAATGAACCGGTTTAGCGCGATTCTATGCCCTTTGCGGCTGAACTCTCCATACAGCCGCATCAGAGAACCCTTTCAATCCCTTACTGAACCCCTATAACCGTTATAGAACCGCTTGCAGAATCCCTTATAGAAGCCCGTAAAAGACTCCCTTATAATTATAACCTTCTTCATAGGATCCCTGATAGAACCACCGATAAAACCCACTCTACCGTATAGTAAAAAGTATAGTGTATAGTGTAATAGTGTATGGTGTATGATATAGTATATATTGTATACAGTATATAGTATACAGATGCTTCAGGTATATAACCTTGCAGAAAACCCGGAAAGCCCAGGCACTTCTTTCACCTTGTGGCGCCGAAGCCAGGGGTGCTCTGAGGCTGACTGCCTTGCTTCTAAAGAGGTGTTGGGGCTCCATAGGCTTTCGGGTTTAGGGCTTAGGATTTAGGGCTTTAGGGGTTGGGGCTCCATGGGCTTTCGGGTTTAGGGCTTAGGATTTGGGGTTTTAGTGTTTAGGGCTCTATGGGCTTTCGGGTTTAGGGCTTAAGATTTAGGGCTTTAGGGTTTTCTATGGGCTTTCGGGTTTAGGGCTTAGGAGCTAAAGTTTAGGGCTACGGGGTGTGGGGTTTTAGGCGTAGGGTTTTGGTGTTTCCGGGCTTCGGTGGTTGGGTTTAGGGTTTAGGGTTTTGGGGGCTTCGGGGTTCGGGCCGGGAATTTTTTTGGGCTGCTTTTCTCTGAACTTGGGGGAGTTGTACTACGGCTGATGATATAAATCCTGCATTACCCATACTCAGGAATATACCATAATTCCCATAGTTTAGGGCCCTTACGGTAATGCAGGATTTATATCATCAACCGCTAAACCCTTAACCCTAAACCCTAAAGTGTATTGGTACAATGCAGGACCTACTGCATGACAGTCCTCGAAGTCTCTAACAAAATGGAGAAGCAACCGATGCTTAATGTACACGGTTTAGGGTTTAGGGTCTAGTTTAGGGTTTAGGGTTTAGGGTCTAGTTTAGGGTTTAGGGTTTGGGGTCTAGTTTAGGGTTTAGGGTCTAGTTTAGGGTTTAGGGTTCAGGGTCTAGTTTAGGGTTTAGGGTTTATGCAGGCCTCGGCCTTTTAAAGTTTGAGGTTTGGGAGGTCCTCCACTTCAGTGTTTTGCTTCCGGTGTGGGTTCTGGGAGCCTAGTTTCGTTTGGGTTTACGGGATATCGGTGAGGGTTGTACATTTGGGTGGTTGTCAAAATTATGGTCCCTTTTGGGGTCCCTAATATAGCACGGCACCTGTTATTTTGGGTACCCCAAATGGGACCCTAATTTTGACAACCACCCATTTGAGGGAGCTTTTAGTTTTGGGGGGTTTCGGCTGCTGGAGAGACTTTGGTTGTGGCTGGAAGGATCGGGCTTCAAAGCTCGACAAGTTTCGGGCTTCAGGGTTTTAGGGTTAGAGTTTGAGGGTTCAGGACGCTATGTGCGGAGTTTACGGTCTCTGGGCAGCCTAAACCTGCCGAAACGCATGCAGTGAAGCCCAACATCACAACAAGGACACCATCATTGAGGCCCAATCATACTGTGACGATGTCTCTACCGCAGAGGTCGTATGTACATATTAACAATCACGTTCCCATTGATTCCATCCATCGCCTAGGCCTAGGTCTCTTCCGCAATAATAAGACGGTATCGCATGCTCATTCAAAACATGGACTACTACTTCGAGCCACCCATGAACCTTCAAGTAACTCTTGCCACGGTACGCTGTGAGGCGTTCCGAGGGATCAACTTTGAGCATTTTCCTCGGCTTCCACGGCATGAAATGAAGTAAATCCCAAATCTTGAACCCTAACTTGGGGGAGGGTGGGGGGGGGGGGTAGGGGGCCTTAAATGCCCACAATAAGGACCTAATAAGGCCTATTGAACTACCCGTACCCCCCTCCCCCTTACCCCCCTAAGGGTCCCTATGACTAACTTGGAGTCGGATCGCAACTGCGATGCCGACTTTTTCGGCTATTCCCAAAGGCTCGCTGGCCTGAGCAAGATTCTGCGAAGGTTTTCTTTGAGGCCTGTCAAGGGTCATGAGGCTCTAGTCTTAAGTGGGTGGCGGGGTAGGGGGGGGTCATTTCCTTTAACAAGCTGGCGAGGCTGGTCATGGTATCGGATTTGATGACAGGCTTCGTACTGGTACTGGGGCTCCAGTGTTGGGGTTTCAGCCTTTTTTGGTAGAAGAGCTGAGTTTTGCCTGCGGCTGGGGTTTGCGATTTTGGAGGCTCCAGAAAATCAAGAAGCTGGTTCTCAGGGCCACTTCGAACGAATCCAGCATGGTCGGGCTCATGCTGGTTGCGAAGTGGTGGGCTTAGGACTACGGTTGATGATACAAATCCTGCATTACCTTAATGACCCTAGACTATGGGAATCATGGTATATTCCTTATTATGGGTAATGCAGGGTTTATATTATATATATCATCAACCGTATGTCGTTAATAATTAGAATAGGGTTTGGGGGGCTAAATAAGGAAACCCCAAAATAGTATTGGTAATTTTTTATTTAGGCCCCAATATTAGGTCGGGCTGGCTTGCATCCGTGAGTCATCATCAAGCTGATGGCTGGCTGGCTGGTCTCCTGCCACCGCCTTCCGAAAGCGGGTCTCCGAAGAGCTTAGGGAAGAGGTTAATGTAGGGGCCTTAATAATTAGAATAGGGTTCCTTTTAAGGGGTCTATAAGGGCTACTGTAAAGGATCTATAGTAGGGGACAATGATACAAGGGCCTTAATAATTCGAATAGGGTTATGGGGCTCATTATATTATAATTACAATAAGGAACCCCCGAAACTGTGTTGGTAATTCTTTAGGCCCCCATAGTAGAGCTGTTACAAACGACAGAGGTGTTTCGCGGGTCGCTGGAAGGATGCTGTGGGAGTTGCGAGGTTGTACTCCGGTGCAAGATAAGCTACAAGGCCTCATGGAATGCTCCAAAGGATGCATCTAGGGACGAAACAAGCCTACGATGTTCCTAGAGTCCTAGAGTACTTCAAGATCTAGCATAGTGGACCCTGCGCGGATCTTCATGATTTTGCTGTTATGGGGATCAAGTCCGATCCTTAACTATAAATAAAGGCAGGATCCGACGTACTCGTGGCTCGGATATGCTCAAGTTACCAGGTTGAACTCTCTCGACTGGTGCTGCACGGCACCGCCATCTCAGGCCGTGGACGGTCATAAAATGATGAACTAGAAGCCTTGCATGCCTGAGATTGACAACTGAGTTCCGCTGAGAGTCAAGCCATAGTCGCGAAGAGTTGGTGACCCAAGAACAATGCTGCTACGCAGCTGAAGCAGGCTTCACGACATCTTTCTGAGTTGCTGGGTACTGAAGTTTAGCTTTGCCGGCTACTGGCAAAATCCGACAACTACTGAACACTGCTCAAAGAGTTTCACGCCAAATGTGCTGTTTTGGAAGTCCGTCTGCATTTGATCTGTCGTTGGGTTCAGGGTGTGTCCCTACACCCGAGACCCAGTTCGGGCAAATCTCTAAGCCCGAAGACCATAAATCTGACACCCAATCGAGAGTACACCTTGAGTACTGCCCCCATACAGTAACCGTCTATATTGGGGAGACTATCAAAAAGGGCCAGATATAGCTGCATGATAGATATTATCCAACTGTTCCTGAGTGGGGGCAGTATCCAAGGTACACTCCTGAACCGCTAAACCCCTGAACTCCTAAACCCCTAAACTCTAAATTCCGCCGACCCCTCTGCCCTCTCGTCCAGGCCTCCCAATCCTGAGGGCTGAGGGCTTAGCGTGAACGGACTAACATCACTACGACGCCATGACGCGCTTTCCTTGCTAGTTCATGAGTAGCTATAAGGATGATTGCATGTTCTGTGTGTTCTAGATGTTTTTGCTGGATGAGTAAGGAGTATTTATTGAAGTCTAGGCTTTGAGGGCTGGCGGTTCTACGGTTTCGCATGGAAGGCTTCCGGCGTACTATAGGGCCCTGAATGATTGGAGTGGGGCTCTGGGCTGTCTTTCTCGTGTGACTCTCAACAAAAGCCTGTAAGAATAATGCTATAATGAGGACTTGTTCAGGCTTCTACAATATGTAGCCGGAGGCCTGCCTCAGGGGTTTCGCAGAGCATGCCTTCGGAGGCTTCTGTTCGACTCCCCAGAGAACCCAATAACCCTTAATTGAGGAATAGGCCTTAAATTATAATAGGATCCCTACTATGATTTAAGGTATATTCCTTAATGTAGTATTGGGTTCTCTGAGTCTGACATGCCTCAAGCCGACAGCCTCAACCCTAAGCCCCACAGGCCCTTAATCCTCAACCCTAAACCGGAAAGTATACCCCCTAAACCCAAAATCGTTAGCCCGATGCCCTAAAGCCTCAATAATGCGGCACCCATATAAACAGGACCCTAATTTGGGGCCCAGATAGGGCTTCGGGTTTCCAAGTGCAGAATAGCGGCAGCTTCACCTTTCCTCTCAGGATCGCCTTCCGGATGGACTCCTTACTGGCATCCTTGCCTTCGGATGTAGGAGTTACCTATAGTCTCCATTGTAGTTCCTTTTTTTGGTTTAACCATTATTATAGTTAGGATCCTATAAGGTAACCCAAAAAAGGAACTACAATGGAGACTATAGGTAGGTTTTAGGGTTTTTTGGGGGTCCCATATAGATGGCATCCTTGCCGCGGATGGCATCTGCCAGGTTGAGGTTCAGGGTTGAAGGGTTTAGGGGTTTCATGGTGTAGGGTTGGCTTTACTGGAGCTGTCACTCGCTTTAGAGTTCAAGGACCTTCGGGATAATCGCGAACAGCCTTATTTGACGTCTTGTTTGCCGATCCGTAGATTGGTCATCATTTTGGAATACAGCTAGATTATAGAAGCACTACTTGTAAGCTCCCCATTGCAATATTGGTAATGCTTGTACAAGCAACGAGTTTACTACAATGCCGTTCGACTTCGAGGAGAGTCGCAGGTCAATGCTCTGCAAATCCCTCCAATTCAATTGCTATGGGGCAGACATGTTGATTTCCCACTATCTATCTGTCTACCTATCTGTATATATATATATATATATATGTATGTGGCATGTTCCCCTGGGCATGAGCCCAGACCCAGCCTTGTCTCTGAACCTGTCGCATACTGCTCAACCCTCCACCTCACATTCGAACAACAACGATCGACTCATGGAACCTTCGACTATACGTCGTCATACTGTTGATGGACAAAATCCTGCATGACCTTAAGGACCCTAAACTATGGGAATTATGGTATATTCCTTATAATGGGTAATGCAGGATTTTGTCCATCAACAGTATGCGCAGTCCCGAAGACCGCACAAACACGAGGATCTCTCAAGCCCGATTCCTGCAATCCCGACGACAGGGGCTCCTTGTACCCCAAATCCCAAACCCACTATTGTTTTCTGTTTTGGGGGGGTTCCTTTATTATAATTATAGTATAATATACACCAAAAACCTGATGGATTCTGTACGACTCACAAAACCCCCCATGCAGCCAGAGTGCCAAGGAAGGGGAGAAAACCTGAAAGGAGGATGTGGAGGATGACGCCGCCTGAGGCATTCAGAACTCGCAGGTAGAAATTTTTTTGGGGTGTAGGCTTCGAGAATCAACACTTAGAATACAGGCGAATACTGGCCTGTATAATTGGAAAACGCTTCGTGCAATCGGGTTCAAGGATTCTGCAAGAGGCTCTACTGGGTTTTTGTATAGGGGCCTTAATTAAAAACTCAAGTAGGGTTGCGGGAGGTGGTGGGCGCACATTTTACTCTGTTTCTTCATTGGGGACTGTAAGGGGCTAAGTTGATTCAGTGTTCCGACCACTCGGAAGGGTCAGCGTTTTGAGGTACATGGAGTTCACGGCTGTTGAGAGCTTGTGGACTCTAGAAGTCTTGCACAAGGCTTGGCAGCTGGAGCGCATCGGTTCAGGGTGGGCAAATGCTGACAGAGCTCTGGACTTTCGAAAATCCAGAAGAAACACCTGTGAAACCCAACCCACAGCACCTGCCCCACAACCCTACAAGCAACCTGCAGCATCGTAAGCCAGCCTGTAAGCAATTGGAAAAACCCATGTGACGGTAAAACGAGCCGATACCCGAACATCTCGCAGCACCACATCAAAACACCTCGTCAAAAAATGGCTAGGCCATCCTAGAGCCCTTATAACACCCTATAGATAAGCCCCTGTAGCAGCCGTCTAAAACCGTATAGCATATAGAATCCTGTCCTCCGCATATTATATCCGCGACATGTAGCTAAGGGTTTAGGGTTTAGTGCTGGTAGGATTCTATACGAGATTCCGTAAATGGTCTTACCGGTTCAGGGTTTACGGCGCAAGGCATAATTACAAGGTTCAGGGTTCGGGGGTTTAGAGGGCCGAGACGGGGCTTACATATAGACCCTAAACCCTCAAACCCTAAACATAGGACTTAATGCTTCGATTGCGCGGTGTAGAGGTTATGGGGTTCCCGGACCCGACAACACGCGCGCACACACACAGACATTTTGTAGTTTTCTGAGCGAGTCGAAACCAATATAGGCCGGTAGAAGCAAAAGCATTGTTTTGATTGTGCTACTTGGAAGTTCATGGGTAGTTATAAGTGGAGTTATGAGTCCCCTATGTTGGGTTATAGTTATGGTTACCCTACTGATAACCCACTTATAACTACCCATGAACCTTTAAGTAGACATCCGAATGCAGCATCCGAGCAGCCGAATCTATGTCCAATACATCCTTAGATAAGGCTCTAATTAGGGCGCGAAAGAAACTGAAACGACTCCCTCTACAACCTACCTACAAACTCTAAACGTAATCCTACACCACTTGGCCTCGAAACCCTTAGCCTGACCCCGGCACAGCCGTACACACGAACCCCCACACGCTCTAAGATCTAAGCCTCAAGGGTTCAGGGTTTAGGGTTTAGGGTTCAAGACTACAAGCTCAAAGCCTAAAGCCCCGAACACCTAAATCAAAAAGTTGGAGCCAGAGCCACAACCTCTGAGGCGTGGCCCCTCGGACACAGCTGCGGAACCCTAAGCCCTAATCACCGAAACTCTGCAAACCCCCAATTTTAAGCCCAAGCTCCCAAAACACTAAGCGCTCGACAGCTCCAAACATCACAGGCGTGAGTATAGCTCTTGACCAAGACCTCGACCCCGGAGCGCATCCGGGGATTCAATCTCTTATGTTTCATCACCATCGTCATCATCATCGTCTCATAGTAGTATATGGTAGTAGCAGAAGCAGTAGTAGCAGCAGAAGAAGAGTAGGAGCAGGAGTGGTAAGTAGTAGGAGTAGGAGTAGGGGTAAGATTTGGAGTAGGAGTACTAAGACGCGAGGACGAGGACGAGGACTAGGACCAGGAGCAGTAAGTAGCAGGAGGAAGAGCAGCAGCAAGCAGCAAGCAGCAGCAGCAGCAGGAGGCTTTGGGGCGTCATAGCTGCAGTAACCGCGTGGGACTCCCGGGATGTTCTGGTGTTTTGGGCTTCGAGGGCGCTGAGCAAAAGCCGTGTAGAAGCTTTTAACCCCAGATCCTCAACAAAGCAGTGATCCCGATGTCATCTCGGGGTTATATGTAGCTTACAAGCCTCGGGGGGTTCAATTGATTGAAACCTGACTCTAAGCCCTGTGCCCCTAAGCCCTAAGCCCTGAGTTTCGGTGCCTTCAGACAGTGTCGGAAAGCTAGGACAAACGCCCTCCGAGCCCCTCATCGCAAACTAGGGATTTGGAGCCAAGCATGCACCCGGACCCTCCTTGTGCCCTCAAATGTGGGTATACGGCCCCAACAAATAGGCATTTAGGGTCTAATGGAGGGTAGATGGAGGGTCTAGGCACAATAAGACTCCTACCGAAACCACCGAGATGTCCCATCAGCCGCAAAAAGTAGCAAGGTTCTGGCGTCAGGCCGCTGTGGATTTGACATCTTATTATAGCCATTATGTGCCTCAATCGTCATCCGGCACTAGAGTTCAGGGGCTCCTCGTGTTTAGGGTTTCGGTTTTAAGGCTCAGGATATAGGCTTCTTGGAGTCTCGGGCTTTCGGTTTTAAACATCAAAACTCAAGCCCCAAACCGTCAAACCCTCTCACAAAACCCATGCAAAACACAGGACAAGAACCTTGTAAGGTTAAGGACCCTTAACCAAGACCCAGACATCAAACCGTTGTTATGAAAAAAGCCCTAAACCCTACACCCCTGAATAAACCCCTAAACCCTAAACCCCTGAATAAACCCCTAAACCCCAAACCACTGAAAAAAATCCCTGAACCCTAAACCCCTGAATAAACCCCTAAACCCTAAACCCCTGAATAAATCCCTGAACCCTAAACCCCTAAAACCCTAAACCCCTAAACCCCTAAAACCCGGCCTGGGGAGCCATGTAGGCTGTGGTGCCCACTTGGGCCGTAAGCCTTGGCTGCGGAGTCAAAAACCCTGGAGGACTTGGGCTCCTAGTTGCCCAGTATCTTGTTTAGGGTTGTTTAGGGTGTATTAGGGCTTTAGGGGTTTAGCGTTTAGGGTTGTTTAGGGTTTATAGGGGTTTAGGGGTTTAGGGTTCAGGGTTGTTTAGGGTTGATAGGGGTTTAGGGTTTAGGGGTTTAGGGCACAGGATTTGGGTTTCGGCTTTAGGGTCGGAAGAATCTAGGGCTTTGCGGATTTTAGGGTTTAGGAGATTTAGGGCGTGCAGACGTTGTGGTATGCTACCACAGGCTGTGAGTATAGAAGAAACATGAAGCCACCCAAGCCTAAACTCTAAACAACCCTACACACACACACACACCCTAAACCCTAAACCCAAACCTGAACCCCAAAAGACCAAATCTGTTGGAGGGACTCTCACCAGCAACAGAATTATCCGCAAGACCCAGCATCTCGGCCGGCTTTGCATGATGCTTTCGTGTTGGCATTGAGTTATTTAGTGCGTTTTTCCGGCTGTTCGGTCCTACTGGGTTGCAGGCTGGGCGTTTTATAGTTATTCGACCTTTAAGGCACCCCCTGTGACATCCAAACTGTGCTGCAGTGCGCCCGAGACCAAGCACTAAGTCACGGCCCCAAGCCCTTCTAACCTTAGCGCTTCAGCACAACAAATCCAAAAAAACGCACCTTCAACCCTGAACCCGACCTGTGCGCCCAGCCCTAATCAGCAGGACCACAAAATAAGGTGCCCACCAGCCCCAGCACCCGAAGACCAGGCGGCATTTGATTCGGTTCGAACTCACAGGACAAGCCAAAATCGCCTCAGACATGGGGAGTCTTACTGCAAATCATAAGGCTGCGTTTGAGGGTCTCGGTTTCGCTAAATCGCTTCGGTGCTTTTTTCACTGACAATGACAGTAGTTTACCGGTTACTCAGTTCTTAATCCAGTACTGTATCCGGTATGTTCGACTACTTCTTCGTTCCCGTTTCCCTCAGGGCACTTCCTGATTTGCAGTTGAACTATCAGGTCACAACGCAAGAGGTCCGAAAACTACAGCTGAACAAATCCCGAGCCCGAAAACTCAAAGAGCCTAACTACACTGATGTAACAATGAACCTCGACGACACGTCAACTCCTCTAATGCCATAGTACAGCACAGCAGCCTGGCCCCAAACCCTTAAACCCCAACCCCGTAGTCCCGAAGAAAAGAGTAACCCTTAGGGTCCATATATACCCAAAGAGTACATACTGTGGCTAAGGTAGGCCCGCAACCAGCAAAACATGTCGAAGCCCGGCCATGCACCACCAGAATCACGGAGTGACGTAGTGTTCATTTAGCTGTCCATGTGCATATATAATATATGTGCCGATGTATCCATGTATGTATGCTGTATACTATGCGTATGTCTGTGCACCAACAATCTCTACTAAGGTCGTCGGACTAACCATGTATGTCCCTGTCGATTCCCTTGTTTGCCCATTACAAAAACAGCCTGAAGATGCAAGCACGCGAGATCCACAACCAGCTCTGCCACGCTGCTGATCCGCATTGAATTCAAAGACTCGCGATCAGTCCTGCACTTGCGTCGCCCACGGGTCTGTGGCTAAGGCTTAGGGTAGCCTCAGCGCTCAAGACAAAAACTACTGCAAATATATGCAGCTACGAGACGAATTATCAGGATCAAGAACCGAGTTTCACGGCCACAAGAGAATGCACGGACAGTGTCGTCGGACTCCACAGGAGCCCCTGCTTAATCAGCCTATCTGCCCTGGTGCAAGTAGGATTGTCACGGAAGCATGCAGTGAAACCCATAACTCACGTCGAACCTGCTGCGGTTCTACGAATCCTGCACCACCGGTATTTCCACAACAGCGCTGACATCAAGGGGATATGACGAAAAGCCGCCGATATGGGATATGATGGGTTTGTTGAAGGTCGGGATGTTTGGACTCGCGATTTTGTGTTTTCGCGGCTCGAGTTTGTCGCCCTGCCCAAGCTCGACTGCTACCATAAAGCACCGAACTGCAGAAGTTGTTGAACAAACAAGGTCGAGACGGGCAGGGTGGATAGAATCCACGAGCCTGCCTGCTCTATCTACACATGTGGGAACATGCACAAACACACGTGGGGAACTACGGTTGATGGACAAAATCCTGCATCACCCATAATAAGGAATATACCATAATTCCCATAGTTTAGGGTCCTTAAAGTAATGCAGGATTTTGTCCATCAGCCGTAGGATGTACGCACGACCTGTGTCAAGCCTAGGCCTGATTTCCTATATCGTCAAGCTTCCAACACTCATCCACTAGCCCTGCACCTCAACCCAAATCTAAGAATCTACTGAACCCAGAACTAGAACTTTTCATGCCCAAATATCTCCAAACCACAAGTCCTAAATCTAAAACCACCCTAAGCCCTGAACCCTAAATCCCAAATCCTAAAAACCCGGCACATGAATCCCCCGAGCGACACCCTGAGACTCACCCAGGCTTCTCTCTGGCATGGTGCCTGACCACTAAGATGTTCTGGGGCTTGAGATCCTCAGCAAGCACAATAAGGTTTCAGGGTTTGGGGGTTTAGGGTGTTGAAGTTCGGGGAGTCGTGGTGCAGTCTTAGAGGTTAAGTAAGTTAAGGGTTTTGGGTCTCGGATCCCGTGTCGCGCGAAGACACACCAAGACGGCTTCCGACTCTTCTTCTTGAAGTTGCTCTTTTCCCCATCACACCCGGTTGCGGCTGTTGCTTTGTAACAAGTCCCAAAGCCAACATGGCTCTGGAGTTGCAAACTCTGCAAGTAGCAGGCAAGACAGCTTGAGCAACCTAGAGTGCTTGGGAAATAGGGTCGGCCCCTATTTGGGTGGTTGTCAAAATTAGGGTCCCTTTTGGGGTCCTTAATATAGTACGGCACCTAATATTTAGGGTACAAAGGGACCATAATTTTGACAACTACCCATTGCATCTTCCAATATTGCACCAGCCTCAGTTTGATTGACCCAGAACCGGGAGAAGATCCTACTGTAGGGCCCTTAAAAAATTAGAATAGGTGTTTTTTTTGGGGGGTATATTATTCTATAGTTATGAAGGAACCCCCAAAACCCTATTCTAATTATTAAGGCCCCTACATTAGCAAACCTTAGCAGCCGAACTCAGCTGCACAAGAAACAAGAAAGCGATCGGCTGCAGAATGGGCACGCGATGAACGATGAAACAGCTGTGCAGGTAGGCCACACCTGAAAGGATTCGCAATATAGGGGCCGTAATGATTAGAATAGGACTTTGGGCCCATTATACAATAATTACAATAAGGAACCACCAAAATAGTAATGGTAATTATTAAGGCCCCTATACCAGGTCCTCATGTAAGGCTTCGGCTGCCGAAGCTGTCCAGATATAGACAACGGGTCGAAGGCTCAAAGTAGCCCAAAGTAGGTACTATTTAAAGTGCTTTTGACACCAAAGTAGGTACATACTATGTGATATATACTTGGGTAGTTGTCAAAATTAAAATCCCTTTTTGGGCACCCTAAATACTAGGTGCCGTATTATAATAGGGGCCCAAAAAGGGACCATAATTTTGACAACCACCCACTTGGAGTCTTAGGGAAGGGGTCCAAGAAAGTAGAATCAGTGTCGGTTCCAGGGACCCCGTAAGGCTCCTGCTTTCAACCATATTTGTGAGCCCATACTAGGGTTTAGGGTTTAGGGGTTTAGGGGTTTAGGGGTTTAGGGTTTAGGGGTTTAGGGTTTAGGGTTTAGGGGTTTAGGGTTTAGGGGTTTAGGGTTTAGGGGTTTGGGGTTTAGGGATTAGGGTTTCTCTAAAGAGCCCTATTATAACCCACTAGTAGTCTCCCTAGAACCCCCTCAATCACCTATGTTGTGGGTTACCGTTCCTCAAGCCGCAACACAAGACCTACACAAATCTTCCCGAGCCCAAGGCCCAATAACCATGCTAATATAGGGGCCTAAATATAGGCGGCCTAAATAATTAGAATAGGGTTTTGGGGCAAGTTGTACTATAATTATAATAAGGAGCCCCCGAAGAATAGTATATTGGTAATTATTTAGGCCCCTATAGTTTTCGGGTTCGAGGATTGTCAGACCAGGACCGCCTGAAAAAGTAAAAGTGGACCCTAAAACGTCGTCAAATCCCCATCCAGGGCTCCAAAGTTGAGCCTCTTCATAAAACACAGGGCTCATTAAGAAGGGAGTTCAGGAGAAGACAGAATATCTAGCCGCCCATACCTGTTGCTCTGGGCTGTGAAGTAACCAGGGAGAAAAAAGTATAAACTTTTATTTCATAATGGTTCCTTTAAGAAGAAAAGTACTAAAGTGGTACTCCAAAGCCCAGTGCTCGACTTATCTTGCTTATTAGAGTCTTGAAGTCTGGAGCTGGTCCAACGTCGGCCGGAGAAGCAACGGCGAGGCTTTTCCGAGCAGATGTTATGCAGTCCATAGCAAACAAAGGAATCAAAATGTAGAAACAAACCCAAAGCCGCAATCTTCAACCCCCTATGCCCTTGGCACTAAATAACAAGCCATGGAATCCTCAAAGCTCCAGACTAAAGACCCGAAAACAAAACCAAAACGCGCTCACCTGTATGGAATCCTATAGAATACCTTCTCATAGACCAGAGCCTGTATGTAATCCTATAGAATATCTTCTCATAGACCAGAACCTGAATGGAATCCTATAAAATACCCTCTCATAGAACCCTAGGCACACGCAAAGTGCTGGGTCGAGGCCTCGAAGCACTTGACGCATGATCAAAGCGGAGGTAGATTCTTTCATGGGTGTCTTCTGAGATCCTGGGAGAGCTTCGGGGTTTAAGGTTCATGGTAGCGGGCTTAAAGGTGTAGGGTTTGGGGATTTAAACCCTACGTCAAATTGACGTTCAAGATGGGGGGGGATTAAGGTATGCAGGGTTCAGGGGTTTTGGCTTTAGGGTATATAATGAGGCTTGGGGGTTTAAGGTTTAGGGCATAGGGTGTAGAGTGCAGGGTGTAGGGAGTTAAGGTTTAAGGTATAGGTTTCACTTTCTGCTTGAATGGGAGTGATGTTTCCTGAAGCCTAAGCATTATTGTTTAGGGGTTGGGGATTAGGTCGCTTGAGGGTTTCATGCGCCTTCAGAGCTTCACCCTGAACCCTAAACCCTAAACCACACAAGCCCTAAACCCTAAACCCTAAACCACAAAAGCCCTAAACCCTAAACCCTAGACCAGTGGCATGATTTACAGTGATCAGGAAGCTTGGAAGCATTTAAGGGCTTGGGGTTCTCGCTTGACATACAATCTTGAGATTTTGGACGCCTTCCCCGTAGCCGCAAAAACACCCTTGAATTGAAAAGGCAGCTTTTTCGGAGCCACAGTTCAGGTATAGAGTGTTCTTTACTCCAGAGATGGAGGACAGGAGCTGAGGCAGCTGAGGAATATCAGCTCAAAGCCACATGAATCTATGTATGTGTGACTTCACTTTGAACTTTTTCGCCTATGGGCGTGCCCGATAGATTTAGGGTTCAGGGAAACGCAAGGGACTTGAGCCAGCATGTCTCCTCCTTGAGAATCACTGCACGCTAAACCCTAAACCCCAAAGCAACCTGAACCCTAAACCCCAAACCCCAAAGAAATAAATGTAAGGTGCAATCAACAACTCTACAAATTACAGGTTCCCAGGTTTGGCTCAGGACGGCCCAAAGCATAACCCTAAGGCCTTAACAAGTGGGTTTAGGGTTGAGGCGTTTAGGGGCTTAGGGGCTTAGGGCTTAGGGATTACCCTAAACCCTAAACCCTAAAACCATTACGGCTTAGGGCGCCCCAAATGCAGGCGAGGGGGCGAATGTAGGAAAAGAGGTGTCCCTCGCTGCAGAGTTCGAGGATCAAGTACAGGTTTTCCTGAGATGCCGGCTTTCTTGGGTTGACGGTTTAGGGCTTAGGGTTTTGAGTTTAGGGTTTAGGGTTTAGAGTTTAGGGTTTAGGGTTTAGGGTTTTGAGTTTAGGGTTTCGAGTTTAGGGTTTAGGGTTTAGAGTTTAGAGTTTAGGGTTTAGGATTTCGGGCTTGGGCTCCGAGGATTCTGGGCTTTTTCCATGCCTACAGGACTTAAGGTCTCGGCTTCATGGAGCCTCGTCAGGATTTATTTAGGGGCTGTAAAAGGGTCTATAAGGGCTACTATAAGGGATCTATAAGGGTACTATAATATAGGGGCCTTAATAATTAGAATAGGGTTTGGGGGTATATTATACTGTAATTAGGAATCGTATTGTAAATATTTGGGCCTCTACATTAGGGACAAACTTAGGCTGTTCCTGGCATGCCCAGAGACCCGAATGCTTCTTGCTTTGGAAGGATGCTACATGTAGGCCACTGTACGCATTCTTATGATGTTATTAGGGCCCCAAAAAAGCACATAAGCAAAATAAGGATAGGGATATCCCATATAAACCCCCTTTATAATGAAGCCCAATAAGGTAGGGATATCGCCATAAAAAGCTTATGCTTATGTGCTTCTTGGGTCCCTAAGTTATGTGCCCAGGACTGGGGATCCTTGTTACGGTAGCGGGAGCTCGCTGTCGTCATTGTGGTCTGGTGGTCGTGATCGTGGTCGTGATAGTGGTAGCGGTAGTGATAGTGGTAGCGCATGCGATAGTGGTAGCAGCAGTAGTACTGGCAGCAGAATGGCGCAGAAGCAGCACTAAAATTCAAATCGCATAGAAGTCTCAGCAGCAGGAAGAGCAGGATCGATAAGACTTATAGGACTTCTCGCTTTTGAGCGTTTGAAAATTTAGTCGGCTGGGCTCATTCGTAGCTGCTGGCCCATCCGTTTTCAGCTTGAGCTGTGTGATGCATATCGGGCAGCAAAGAAAGCTTGCAGTGCCAAACTCCTAGCGGTGCGAAAGGTGCTAGTCACAGCTTGTCGTAAGCTGTGTGTTGACAGCATACAGTAGCGAGTGGTAAATGTAATGGCATACTGGCATGTAGCTGAAGCACGACACACACCAGATTGGCCAAAGAACAAACCAAATGAGAGGAAGGAGATCTACAAGCCGTAGTATCTAGATGCTGCCAGGCGTCCGAATCCTCGAAAATTTCGTACAGCTTGACCTGACAAGAAGAGCGGTGCCTATACCCTTAACCCATGCAATGACCATGCTCGACAGCTCTGATCATCAATGAGTGAAGCTCAGAAACCACACCAAAATGGGAGTTTACGAAAATTAGGGGTACCTTATTTGGGGGGTCCCTATAATAAGGATCCTACTATTTAGGGTACTAGATTAGGGTCCCCTATTTTCGGAAACTCCCAAAATCCTGAACCCTGAATCCTGCAAGCCGAGCATGGGGTTGGACCGACGCTTCAGCTCTCGCTGCGGGTCGTGGGACACAAGCTGGACGCTGAAATTGTTAAATATAAAGATAAAAATAACTGTCATAATCACAATTATAGGGATATGGCTGTATGGTGATGCTATGATGTACAGGCATTAAATGCTACATACATTTCCATGCATCATCCGAACCCAGCCTTCTCCTGATTCTCGTGGCTCATGATTTGACCCTAAGTCCTACAGACTTGGGTCAGAACTTGGCGAGACTACCGCGAGCTCAGTTGATTAAGTCGGCCGTCTGAAACTGTGTAGGCATGTGAGTGCGGGGCAGCATTTCGGCTGCGTCTAAAATAGAGGCCTCAATAATTAGAATAGGGTTTGAGGGTATGTTATACTATAATCACCATAAAGGCGCCCCAAAAATAGTAAAGGTAATTATGAAGGCCCTATATTAGGGGATTAAAACATGGTGGAATCTGCTGAGGCCGCCACAATGTTTGGATGATCCACTTTCTTTGATATCTGGATCCTGGGAGTGTTGGGTTTAGGGTTTAGGGTTTAGGGTTTTGGGGTGTCGCTGATGGGTCCGGGTCGAGGTTGGAAGGTTCGAAGTCCGCCTTCCTGCAAAGTTATGCCAGAGTGTTACTGCAGTACTGTAGTAGCAGCCAGCACTGCTCGTAGCTGGCATAGATCCTGACTGTATATATATATAATATTGTATGTATATTATACATAATATATATATATATATATTAATATATATATATAATATAATATAATATATATAATATAATATATATAATATAATATAATATAATATAATATAATATAATATAATATAATAATAATGATGATAATAATAATAACAATAACAATAATAATAATATATAATATTATATATATAACATTATATATATATTATATAATATTATATATGTATATGTATATGATTGCATTTACAGTTTCCTACTTGAAGCACTAAGCTGATGAAGGCAAGGACGCCTTCGAGCATCCGAGACTTTTGGGGAAATGGGGGGGGAGTGACACAAATGTACCAACCTGGGCGGCCCCCGAACCATGCCTCATGCTCAATGACCCAAGAACGCCGCGAACCCAAGCCGTCGTTCAAAAGCTGCATGGAAGGATGGACAGTGTCATTGAGAGATGGAGGCGACGAGGAAGAGAGGTGCATATGCATGCATGGAGGGAGGGGATGGGACGGGATGGGATGGGATAAAATGGGATTTGATGGGATGGGATGGGATGGGATGGGATGGATTCACAGATAATAGTCAGATGGATTGATAGATGAACAAAAGATATAGAAGCTGGATCCTTCTCGTAGGCAGGAACCACTTGAAACATGTTCGGGCAAGGCCAATCACTCAAAGGATTTGTGGGCGTGCATGGGGCTACGCGTGTCTAGGCCGTATGGCCAGGGAGCAAAACCTCAGTGCCCAAAACAAAACCCCTGAATACACAATATCGAAGCAACGGTTGAACCTCTTAGAGCCGAAGCGGGGGTGGCGGCAAATCTTACCGTTGTACAAAGAGGCATCCTGCAACTGAACTGCGTGCATACGCAGCCAGCGCGAGAACACAGCATACATACATCATAGGCGCAGGGTACATGCACAGCCACAGACACACACATGCACATGCCTCCAAATGTGAAGCTAAGCCTGCCCCATGTCCAGTGGTAAGCCGATCCGAAAGAGCAACTATTGCGCAGGAGCTTGAGGCATTCAAGCCACTCGTTCTTCAAGGCACCGAAGCCATTCTTGCACCTTGGACGGCTCGGCTTCGCCAGTTCGGCTTTGTTGGGGTTGAAGATCCTTTCGTAGCTACTTAGGGGTTCAGCAGACAGGCCTTCGCGGACTTGGGCGCATGGAGGGCTTCGAGTAGTTTGGGGGGGGCGGGGGTTCGGGAATCGGAGCTTGAGGACACCCTAAAAGTCCATGTACCCAAATAGTATTATATACATTGGCCTTGAAGTAATCCCTGTATGGGTAGTTTGGGGTCAAAGTATATACTATTTGGGTACATGGACCCTTCAGAATATGGAGCTTGGGACAACTGTTTTGGTACTGTGGCTCGCCTACAGCATTCGTGCGGACCTTGGGCTTCACACCTAATTGACGATCCCCCGTGAATCCAGCCTATCGCCGACCAGCTGGGAACTCAAAAGAACATACTCTGAAACAAGGCGATTCCGGCTCCGGGTAGTTGGCTAATGGAATCAGTGAGACCCTCTCGGGTTCAGGCTGAGTGCCAATGGGCCAGCGGGGGTTGGACAGCATGTTTACACGGTTCACCTTCTGCCAATTGACTGATCTTGCTTCCACAGCGACCCCAATAATCTAAACTCCTAGTCCCAGACCACCTGCCAACACCCTGAACTCCGCACCCCAAAGCCTTGGATCTAAACCTCAAGGGCGTAATCCCAAAACTCTTGCAGTACCCGCAAGCCTAATATAATCCCTTAGCCGCTCTGAAGCCACCCTAATCCCTAATGCTTCAACCCTAAACCCTAAACCCTCATAGCCGTGTCACTGCTCTTTGGAGATGGTCTTCACGGCACGCTGAGCGCCTGTGAACTTCACCTCACATCTCTTTACTGTCTATAGCTAGGGTTTAGGGGTGAGGGTTTAGGGTTTACGGTTTCGGATTTAGGGTTCAGGATGTAGGGTTTAGGCGGTTTAGGCTTTGGGGTTTCAGGTTTCCCCAAGGAGGCCAGCACCCGCATCGCAACACTGGAGCCCCTAAGGTATCAAAACCCTGAGTCACATAAACCCTACATGTTTGCAGGTGCCTTGGCGTCTCGATCTAGCATTCAGGATTTAGGCGGCGAGGGGGGGGGGCGGGGATTCGAAACGAAAGTTACATGTTCTAGCAAACTGTCCAGTTCCTAAAACCCTAACCCCTACAGTAAACCCGTCCTTCACCAACAAAACCTGCTTTGTGGCTGGGTCCCTACAAATTCCATATTAGGGTTTATAGTAAAAACCTACAGAAAACTCTAAACCCTAAGCCCTTCTACTAAGAACCTTGAGAGACGAGCAGGTAAAACCTACTCCCGGCCTTAGCCTTGCGGACCACACCGTAGCTTCCTGCGTGCAGCGTGATGGGATCGATAGCTTTAGGGTTAGGGTTTAGGTCACCTCCTGTGGCGATTCTGACTTAGGCTAGCCGCTCATTTTTGTGGAGTTGCAGTTAGGGCCACTGAGAATTGTGATCAAAACCACTACGACTGCGAGTACCGTCGCTCGGAACAGGCCGTGTTAGTAACCAGCTTTTTGGGTACGGCGCAGCTCGCATCAAAGGAGCCACAACACAAGCTGAGCAAAGCCCTGAACAAACGATCGAAGACCAGATGTCTGAACGAGCCAGGGCTATAGAGGATAACTGGTCGGTCCTTTGCCAATGTCGCCAGACTCGTCCATATCATAGAATGTAGACAGTTCCTTGCAGGAGATTCGTTCGTGGGTATAAGAGCCCGAAGTGGCATGTCTTGAGCCTTCATCCGACTCTTGACCGTCTTGAACCGCCTGCAATCAAAGGATCTATAGCTCCAATGCGCTGAAACATTAGCTTGGACACCAGATCTCAAAGATGTTGGGCACGTCACAACGACACTAGATAACAGATTCCATACCAAGCGCGTTGCCACGATTAGCACCGCTATGAAAGGTTATCGGGATTCAGGATCCGTATACGTATCTTCACGCTCACTATAGCCGAGAATGGCAATATGTGTTGTTGATGTTACTACCAGTATGCAGGGTTTGCATCTCAGCTTGCCTGATGTAGGGAAGAATCTCGATGAACTCCCCTCTCTCGAAACCTCCTGATCGAAATACCATGCGTCTCGGGGATTTTCCACGATGATCTTCAGCCGCTCCTGGGCACAGTACTTGGAGGTTCATGGGACTTAGTAAGTACGGTTACAAGTACCCTAATTGGGGTTATAAGTAATTATAAGTATAGTTACCTTAATTATAACCCTACCTTAACCCTACGTAGCCTACCTTTTTAAGGACTTATATAAGGAAATCGTAATAAGGAGCCCTAAAAAGGTAGGTTCCGTAGGGTCCAGGTAGTTACTAAGTCCCATGATCCTCTAAGTATGGGCTCTAGCTTTCTTCTGCTCTCGGGTTCCCGTGTTGAGATGTGGTGAGAAGTTAAGGGCGTGTTGTCAAATTAATTTCGACGGTTTAGGGTTCAGGGTTTCTAAGGCTCAGAAAATGGTTCTGATGAATTGCGTAGCTCCGCACGGCTATCATCTTCAACAGCGAGCTAGAGTGCTAAACTAAACCCTAGCCCCCAAACCCCACCAAACCCCCGAAATCTACCCCGAAAGCGCCTAACCCTACACCCTAAACCCCAAAATAGCTTACATAAGTCTAAGCCCCTAAACTCCGATAAACCCTCAGCCCCTAAACCCTATAACTATCTTCGGTGCGCATCCTAAACAAGGTGGATGAGTCTAGGAAGAGTGTCAAAACTCATCATCAGACCCTTCGAATTGAGAGAGTTCGGGACTGGGTTTAAACGTCCAGGGTGCAAGGAATTCGGGTTGACGCACAAGCCCTAAACCCTAATCATTTCCCAAATCCTAAACCATAAATCCTAAACCCTGAACCCCAAGCCCTGCGGCTTTAAGGTCGAGGGCTCCGGGTTTTGCGAGATGGGATCCGAAACCTTGTCGTTTTGAGTAGGGTCCAGGGCTCTCGACGCCGTTATACCAAATTCACAGTTAAACCTCTAGCTAGGGCCGTTGATGTATCATGTGTCATACTGTTGATGGACAAAATCCTGCATTACCCATTTTAAGGAATACCATAATTCCCATAGTTTAGAGTCCTTAAGGTCATGCAGGATTTTGTCCATCAACAGTAATTAATGTATCAGGACTCTAGGGGGGGTATTAGTATTCATCATTCAGAGCCCTGTATCAACCCTCACAGGGACTGGATTTGGGCATTCGTAGTTCGAGACTCTGAAAAGGAAATACAATAAGATTTAGGGCAAACATACGATGATCTACAGTATACCTCCATTCAGGAATATGCATAAAGCTGCAGGGGAATTTTAACGTGATTTCAGGTATGCCTCCATTAAGCAATCTACCTGCAGCTGCAAGGAAATCTTAACATGATTACCCTAAGGGTCCGAGTACCTAATAATCATATACTCTCCCAAATAGTAACCTCCATAACTACTATCCGATATCTAAGCACCCGATTATTGGGTCCTTTGGAATCTTGGGGTTACAGGTATGTATCCTCCGCAATTATCTGTTGTTTGGGGGGCTCTCGGGGTCTCCTTCAAGAACCAGCGCTTTAAGACCTCAAGGGTTTAGGGTTTAGGGGGTTCAGGTTTTTTTTTTAAGTTTAGGGTTTAGGCTTTCGAACCGCAAGTATTTGGAGATGACCGTGGCAACCGAACCCCACATGGGTCTGTCCAACCCTAAACCCTAAACCCACAAGTAGGAGTGGGGTTTAGTGCTTGGGACTGAGGGTTGAGTCAAGGGCTTTGGGCTGATTATGATATGTGTTGTGTTGAAGGATTATGCTGACTAAAGTTTAGGATTAAAGTTTAGGAGAGTTTAGGAATAAAGTTTAGGAAAGCTTAGGATTGAGGCTTTGGGCAGAGCTTTCTTGCTCAACTACAATGCACTGGTATTGCAGGAAAGTGTCGGAGACATCGCGGCCCAGCGTGGACATCAACTGAGCAATAGCAGGCAGCGTCAACCAAAACCGGGTGGCATTGATCGACCAAAACAAGATTAGTAAGGCAGTCGGACAACGGCCCACGGCCTTCTAGGCTTTACATGACTCGTGATGATCGAACTGTACCTTGCATCACCAGCAGGAAAGAAGAGAGAACATCCGCGCGCTTCATACCTACTGGTGTCCATCTGTCAGCCTTAGACCGAAACACAAAAGCGTCGGCTCGAAGCATGAATGCAACGATCACATGTGTTGTGAGCCCAGCACACATGTGTCGGCCCTCCTACTGAAGAACAGATGTCCGAGGCCATTGCTAGTCCTTCATCGGAAACCCGCGGTTTAGGGCTTAGGGACTGCGATTTAGGATTTGTGTACGGTTCAATGGGCCGCATGTGTAGATGATAGCTCCGCTCTCATGCTGTCGGACAGAAACGTTTAAATGAGTTCATTTCGCGATTGATAAAAAGGCAGCTGCCCTAAACTCCTAAACTTTACTGTAACCGACCCCGAAATACCAGCCAGGAGTTGCTTGAGATGAACCTGCATCCAACATCTGATGGGAATACACGTTTTGGCGGATTACTCTACGTGTCTGAAATGGGCTGCTGCGCGACCCAAATGACAAATAAACTTGTCTTTACTCAACATATCCAGAATGATCTTGTGTAGCTATATGTACAAGGATACGCTCACATCATACCTACATACGAGCATGCATGTGTGCGTTCCTACAAGGGTAGATACAAAGACGTACGAGTACAAGAAGGTGAGTGTATTTATATATATATATATACATATACATATACATATACATATACATATACATATACACACAGTTTAACATGTACAGTAACATATGCATACACGAATATGTATATACATATTCTATATACACACATATAAGCTTTTGAAACAGACGTACACGCACACGGGTACACACACATACTTACCTGCATACATTCATCATACATTCATACGGACATTCATACATACATTCATGAATGCACACACACACACACACCTACACGCATACACACATACATGTATATATATATATATATACATACATGCATACACAATGTATGCATGAATGCATGCGTACATAGTACATGACGTACCTA
The DNA here is from genome assembly GCA_003297005.1 of Symbiodinium sp. clade A Y106. Taxonomy (NCBI): domain Eukaryota; class Dinophyceae; order Suessiales; family Symbiodiniaceae; genus Symbiodinium; species Symbiodinium sp. clade A. Next base: position 28,774 of record BGNK01003301.1, on the reverse strand, counting down.
CATGCCTACATACGTACACACATACATACGCCCATACATACATACATGCATACATACACAGAGTTTTACCTACCTACATACGTGCATACATTGTCAACACAGTCATGTACACATACCCACGAATGCACACAAACAAACGAATGCACATGCACAAGTTTGAAGTAAGTCTGCATGTCGCATCGCATCAAACAGAAGTGGACAGCTGACCAAATTGTTCACTATAGTTGTTCACCCAGCGACAGAGGATGGGTCAATAATCAATGCCATGCTGTAGCAGGGAGTTCAGACGAGAATTCGAATCAACGGGTATGACGAGAGCATCGGCAAACACAACTGAAGTAAAGCCGTACAATCAACCATGCAATAGAATGGTCTGGAAGCACGGCAAAGGCAAAATGCTGTAGCAAACGTAGCAACAAGGTCGACAGCAAACTAACGAGCACACCACAAAACTGAACAGTTAAGCGGTACGATCAACAATGTAGAACTGTCTGGAAGCACGGCATATTCAAAAGCTGTAAGACAAATTCTGCCACAAGGGGAGGCGACTCTCAAAATCACGAGGACAACGCAGGACAGGGATATGCAAGTATCGCATACACTGGCATACACCTACAAACTTGCCTATCACGCCGACAAACCCTACAACATATTCTAAGAGACCCCGACAACACCATGGCAGTTTCTCGCAGTACCCCCGGAACCCTACCCCTAATCATCTCCTCAAACCCCTGAACCTCGCATCCCAGAACCGAAACCCTGAATCCCTAAACCTCTCATCCCTGGGCCAAAAATCCCTGAACCTTGAAACCCCACAAAATTTGAATGCATCCCAGCATCGCTGAGGGTTGACGCGGATCTGCGCAGGTCTTTTCTGAAGCAAGCCTTGCCGGATTAAGGGCAAAATACTGCTGATGGACAAAATCCTGCATGACCTTAAGGACTCTAAACTATGGGAATTATGGTATATTCCTCATAATGGGTAATGCAGGATTTTGTCCATCAACAGTATGGGACTCCATTAAGGGCTCAGGGCTCAGGCTTTGGGGGAACAGGCCTAGGGTTTAGGGTTTAGGGTTTAGGTAGTTTTGGCCTGCAATCTCTCGGAGTAGAATCAATCATGCGTATTGAGACTAAGCTTTAAGCTACTTAATAGCCTCAATCAGCATTTGGGTATTTCGCGCAATTAAGTCCCTTTTGGATCTCCGAAATAGTACGGAACCCATACAGAAAGAATCCTAGCAAAAGGGACCATACACTGAAGAAAACCTATGGTAAACCTCAGAAAGTCGGAAACCGGACCAAGGACAAACAATGCCGGGAATCCCCACACAGTACTCTTATGTAAGGATTAAGGCTGGCTACTGTATCCTATCCTCGAACCCTAAACCCTAAACCCTTCGAGCTGCACCTGCAGTGGGAAGCTGCCCGCCCCTTCGTGCTGGGGACTGGTAGTCACAGTATAATCACCTCGATCGTGAGCCTTGGCTGGGTGTTCTAGAGCTTTAGGGGTTTAGGGCTTTGGCTTGTGTTGTTCTATATGAGAGAATCCGGGGATGTAGAGTTTAGGCATAGTTTGAGGGCGCTAGTGACTGTGGACATTAGAGCCTGCTGGTTCAAGGACCGCCGTACGGAGTCATCGTCGTTTCTATGCCTTGTAAAAAAATTCCTGACATCATTATAGTACCGTCATTTCTGATCTTGTCATCTCTGTAGTCTGCATAGTGCTTTTGGTGGTTTTCCAAACAGACTACGAGCCCTGCACATACTCTCCCTATGCTTGAAGGCGTGTTTGGTTTATCGCCAGTACATCTACTATGCAACGTACGGTTTCAGCTGCTACCACAGGGTCACAACATTGTCGGTAGCATCAGCGCTGGCAACAACATCAGCATCAGAATGATCGCCACCTGTGACACAACACTAGTTGGGCCTGCAGTGGCTGCTGCTGCTGCTGCTGCTTTCAAGGATGCTACTGTTGATGTTGATGCTGCTGATGATTACTACATGTTGCTGTGCTGCTTGCCATGCTATTAATTAGTACTACCACTGTTGTTGGTGCTCTTGTTGCTGCTGCTGTTGCTGTTGCTGCTGTCACTGAGGCTGTCGTCATAACTGCTGCTATGCTGACCACCATGATGACAGAAATCCATACAGCAACCTGTCCGATGGCTGAGGCCAGGCCACCCGAGTTCAAGGGCCAGCACGTAGGGTTATGGGTCCATCAAGCTCATGATCTATTTATCACTGGCTGTATCAACCTGAAACCTCCAACTTTTAAGTGCAGGTAAACGATCGAAACAGCTTGCGTTTCTTTATTGCATGAAGGACTCCTGCATCAGGGGAAGCCACCGTCGTGCTTATGTAGATAGTGGAGGCCTGAAAATGCATGAGCTGGGCCTAAACCCAGTATCACCGTCTTTACTGCTCGCCAACATCCGGATCAAAGCGGACCAAGGCGCAATGGCACGAGATATGTGCTTGTTCAGCTTTGTGTTGCGAGCCAGCTCATCGTTGCCTTCGTCCTCCAGTGACTCGAACCGTGCATAGTTTCTGGATGCAGCACAAGTTTGTAAGGAAAAGCCAGCCAAAGTTCAAGGCTTAGGATGCAGGGTTGAACACATGCTCAGCTCGTGCCGAAGAGACTACCTGGCACGTGCTTAATTCTCTTGCTTCAGTCATCTGAATCATGCCGCACATTAGCTAGGGCCTTCCCATGCATTTGACCAAAAGTCTCTGCACCAATGCTGTCTGGCTATCTTTCCGTCTGTCTAGGTGTCTGTCTACCTCTCTGTATCTATCTGTCTAGCTACCTGTACCTACCTACATATCTATATAATTATGTGTCCCTATCTGTCTGTCTGTCTGTCTGGCTGTCTGTCTGTCTGTCCACCTATCTGTCTGTCTAGCTATCCGTTCAGCTGTTTGTCTATATAACTGTCTATCTGCCTATGTCTCTACCTGTCCTTCTGTCTATCTATCTATCTATCTATCCATCTACCAGCAATCTCTATCTGTCTGTCTGTCTGTCTGTCTGTGTCTGTCTGTGAAGCTGTCTACCTAGCTGTACATACCTGCGTACATACATACATACATGCATACATACATGCATACTTACTTACTTACTTACTCGCTTACACCGCTATTTCTATATGCTTCGCATGGCACCGGGTTTACTTGTCTGTAAACCCATCAAGGTTCATCCAATCCAAAAACAAAGTTTGCGGGATCGTCGACGCTGCATGGGGCTTTATGATAAGGTGGGGAGTGCTTGGGTGTAGGGTTCATGGTTCTATAGGTTTAGGGTTTGACAGAGCTGAAGGGCGCAGCGTCGGGGTGTTCAGAGCAGCAGCCCAACTTCAGCTACCTCAGTCATAAGCAACAAAGCTTCAAACTCCGCGATGTCATACTCGAAGCATGCGCTGGCTTGTCCCTCGTTCTTTCGGGTACTTATGGCCACAAGTCTTAGAGCATGCCCCTTTCCTATATTATGGACCTTCATATGTGACGAGCTGGATTCCCCCACTCCCCCGCCTCTGTGGATACTGAAAGCCCCTGACTGAATGACGCCAAAAAACTCTCCAGCGCATCACCCCCCCGAATAATTAGAATAGGATTTGGGGGTATATTATACTAAAGTTATAATCAGGTTCGAACCCCAAAAATAGTATAGGCAATTATTTAGGCTTCCATAGTATGCCCTGTGCCCAGCTGGCCTCGTCTTCCTGGTTTTGAAGCTTCCGGCACTCTTCCGCCAAAGCCTCTGTGGTGAAGCCTTGTGCATCCTGACCCAACAAACAAACAGGTTTTTGGTTTACCTTAAGGGTCCAAGTACATAATAATCACATACTCTCTGAAATATTGAGCTGCATGACTACTATCCTAGACCCAAGTACCTAATTATTGGGTCCTTTGGACCCTTGGGGTTACAGGGTTAGGGCCTAGGATTTATGGCTCAGGTTTAGAGTTTCGGGTCCTGGGATGTGCGGTTCAGGGTTTGGGGTTTGGAGTTCAGTTCGCTAAACCCCAGTGCCTTAACCCTAAGGCTCCATGTACCCATATAGTAGGTACTTAGGCCTTAAAGGGATCCCTATATGGCTACTTTAAGGCCTAGGTACCTACTATACGGGTACATGGAGCCTTTGGGTTAACGGGTATCGACACCACAAAATCCTACGCGGCAAAACGATCAGAGTCACGAGCTGTCATCCGAAAAGGGTCCGGGCGTGTATTTTAGATTTCAACGTCAAGGGTCTGGGGTCCTAAACCCCAAACCCCTAAACCCCTAAAACCCTAAAACCCTAAAACCCCTAAACCTTAAACCCTAAACCCAAACAAACCATGGTATGCAGGGCTTTAGGGATCTAGGCTTAAGAGATTCGGTGCGTTAGAAATCACGGCAAAGGGTTCAATGTTTGTGGGTTTATGCTGGGTTTAGGGTTTAGGGTTTGGGGTTCTGAGGGTTTCAGCGCATTTAGGTTTAGGGGTTTCGGGCTAGGTTTTTTTTCAGGGCTATAGAAAGAGATTTGCTTGTAATGATCTTCTTGCACTTTGGAAGTGGAGTTCCAGTTAAGGCCTGCAGAAGCTTGATTGCAACAACTCGAGCCAAGCACAAACCCTAAAACCCATGTTTGAGGTGTATATATTTGGCACGTATATACGTTCCCAGAGCATGACTCTGTTCCTCTTCGTTTGAGAGGAAGCTGGCTAGAGGCCCAACATTCCCAAGTCACCGCACCAGCACGAAGTTTGGGACTATAGCTTACGTTCAACTCCTCTGAATCCCAAAAACCGGGGTCCTGAAGACATCGGATGCTTGCGCGCACCATCTTCTATGCATCTATACGCTCCTCAGATGCGGTGAGTTGAGGGCCTTGAGGGGTTGATCCTGAAAACGTACCCGGGGCGAAGGGCTTGCGGATTAGAGCTTCCCAGAGAACCCAATACCCCTTAATTAAGGAATATACCTTAAATCATAATATAGAGGCTTTAATATTATGATTTAAGGTATATTCCTTAATTAAGGGGTATTGGGATCTCTGGGTTATAGGAGCTGGGATGTCATCAATCGCAGCGCTGAGCTATGAGCCAGGCAAGGAGGGGAATTTGTTTCCCAACCCTGGCCCCTGAAGCCAGACATGGAATAGGACACACACCCTGAGGGGTACATGTACCCAAATAGTAGATTCTTTGGCCTTAAAGTATCTATATAGTGATTACCTTGAGGTCAATGTATACACTATGTGAGCACAAGGACCCTCAGGGACATGTAATCGACCTGCATGAGTAAACAACACGTGGCCTGATGTGTTTGAACGGTTTTCGAGATATGTCTGCTATGGAATGCCGCAGAGTGCCGACAAATGCAGCTACTGCCAGAATCTTAAGCATGGTATCAACGAGAGCCTGCGACATCAAGACTGTCCTCATCATCACTATGGAATGACTGCATCAGACACACAAATAAGTTAGCAGATACCATTTCCATTTTCTAACCATGCCCCACCCCCTAACACCCAAACCGTAACAACCTATGCCTCAACCCTAAACCCACCGAAAGACCCATAGGAAAGACCCACCTGAAGAACCCAAAACCATAACAACCTATACCTTCAGCCCCCAACTCACCAAAAACCCAACCCCAATACCCATATGATAGAACCCATATTGAGGAACCATACACAACCACATAGAAAAAACCCAACCTCAACCCCATAGACCCGCACCCGCATAGAAAAACCCAACCCGAAATCCCTAACCCTAGAAAATGGAAATGGTATTCTCCAATAAAATATCTATAATAGGAATAAGGTTTGAGGTAAAGGTTGCATAACATCAGAACTGCCATCGTGCCAAGGTTCTCTCAAGACCAGCAGGCAATCGCACGATCGCAGACAACACTAAATCCACCTTTAACTCGTCCTGAATATATCTTTTAACTGGTGTCCAATAACTATCAACTGAAATTGAAGGAGACCAAATATAAACACGCTCAAAAACAGTTCTATAGATGTCTAATATCATTGATTGTAATAATATTCCTCTACCACCTCCTGAAGGTCTTGTTATTATTTGAGAAAACGGCAATCTAGGCGCTACATCGTATTAAGATTGCTTGAATTCAATTTCCTTTACATTTACTGGTTTAACTGTAGGTGTAATCATTGTTAATATTAGTTAGAAAATATATCATTATAATTATACAAAAATACGATGTATATGTTGAAAATATTGAAGGTATAGAACAAATAGAAACAGAGGTAATCAAAGATAATAAGAATAGGGTTTGGGGGTATATTGTACTATGATTATAATAAGGACCACAAACCCCCAAAATGGTATTGGCAATTATTTAGGCCCCTATACTACATCCTTATAATAGCCCTTATAGTAACCCTTATAGACCCCTTTATTTAAAGGAACCCTAGGGTAATTATTTAAGCCCCTATATTACTGCGGGCAAGTGCTTTCAGAGTGCATGCCGGAATCGTGTTCCGGGAGCCTGGCTTTAAGCCCCGAGCCTTAGGCACTGCACTTCAATCCCTTGAACATATAGGGTTCCCTTTAAAGAGCTGTATACAATTACAAGGGCTACTATAACGGCTACTATCCCTTTAAAGGGCTTTATACAATTATAAGGGCTACGATAAGGGTAATTTTACTCCGCCAAACATGCTGTTCCTAGAATTGGGTCTCGGCAGAGGCCTAGGGAAGCCATAGATGTTCTTTTCGAGGCTGTTCCTTGTTGGCGGCATGGGGTCACCTTTCTGCCCGCGCAAGACTGCCTGTAAGAGCAGGCACATGTAACACCAACAGCCACAGCAACGAAGTCATACTCAGCCGTTTTCCCGGAACCGAAAGCCCTCAACAATGAACTGTGTTGTCGACATCGAGCAATGAGCTTTATGCTCTGTTTCAAAATTGTGCAGCCAAATGCTGAGCTGCATTTAGGATGAAAACGCCGATTACGTCAGAAGAAGCCTTGCAGTAATCATGTTCTCTGCCAGAATACATGCTAACAGGACTAGAGCTAGTTTTGATAGTACTGATAACTTGATAACAGTAACTTGATAGTAGTCATCTTATAATACTGATAAGAATAGTAATGATAATACTGCTGGTGAGAATTTTAAAAAAGGAATACTAATGAATAATGAAGTTTTACGTCGCCAGGGCACGCCAGGCACCCGCCCGATGACCTTCGACACGCGCTCGACTCGCAGTTCTTCTCGATTCAACTCCTCCGAAAGATTCGGGGTTAAGGGTTTAGGGCAGGGCCTCTGGGGCTTAGGGCCTTGGGATTTAGGTTCTAGGGTTTTGGGCATGGGATTTATTTAGGGCCTAGGTTTTCGGGTTTAGGGCTGGGGTTTAAGGCCTTGGGTTTAGGGTTAGCGGTTTAGGGCTTGGGGTTCATATTTCAGAACTTAAACCCTGGAACTCGCCCCAAACCTGGGAGCAGTCTGAGCGTGGAGCCTCGGATATGGCGGCTTTAGACTTTGACGTCAGGTTTTTTGTCGTTAATTGTTCGTGCTATTTGAGATTATTATTATGACTATTTTGATTATATTTATTGGTATTATTGTGTTGTAGATATTATTATACCCTTCATGGCTCCACTTGCTGTTGTTCGCCTTGAACGAGTTCTGCAACATAAAGCCCCAAAGCTTGTAAAGCAAGTCTAAAGTCCTCAAACCTCCACCCTAAACCCTAAACCCTTAAACCCCTCAACCCCTAAAGCCCTAACCCCTAGACCCTATTCCACCCTGCCACTCGCGGCTCTCAGAGCTTCGCAGGTTTTCCGTTAGCTCGAACCTAAACCCCTCGAATGAGACTTCATTAAGGGTCCATCGACCCCTAGAGGATGTGCTTTGGCCCTAAAGCTTAGCGACTGCGGCTGGGGGATGAAAGGCTAGGGTTTGGGGGCCAGTTTTAGGGCTCAGAGTTTATGGGCTTTGGGAGTGCTTTGGCCGTGCGGAGTCACTATAGAGTCACTAGATAGGAAATCTGCTTAGGCCGCATTGGGGTTCCGAGACATTAAGAAGTTATTCACAGCCGCGGTGCCTCTTGCTCGACATCGCGCATGGCCTCGAAATCGCCTGCCCGCCGTGTGAACTTCAGCTTTCGTGAGATCTTCAAGCTTGAATCAGCAAACAAGCCCCCCAGAACCGAAAGCCCCCAAAACCGAACGCCCACAGTCTTTGAACCCTAAAACCCAAACCCCTAAACCCTAATTTAGTACAAAAGAAGAACTCCAAACCTTTAGGCTTCTGCTGACTACATTTTGGACGGTGGGCAGGGGGGATCTCCAAACCCGACGTAGAATCTCGGAAGCTTGCAGCCAAAGGGTGTAGGGTTTAGGCTTCTTCAGTTTAGGGTTTAGGGTTATCCCTGGATTTTACTTGTATAAACATCTAGCTATACAGTTTGGGGCTATGGTCTTGTGGTGGAAGGCTTCAGGCTATTTAAAAAAATCTGGTGAGGCCCCTAAACCCTAAACCTTTGTTTGCAACAAATGATCCGTTTCGCGAACCGTAGCGTCACGGGGACTATGAGCCTGAGTGCCTAGAGCTAAGGGATTTAGGACTCCTTGTGTTCGTAAGCTTAGGGCTCAACCCTAAACCCTAAACCCCTAAACCCGTAAACCCTATTAGGGTTTAAGTTGAGGCTTCAGGGTTTAGGTTGCTTCAGGTGGGGATTCCGAGACACAAGGATCCTTTTTAAAAAGGGGGTTCTCGCAAGAAGAAGCCCACAGCCGCAGGAAATTTGGATAATGCAGGGGGCCTTAATACATTGAAGAGGGTTTAGGGTTTAGGGCTTGAATAGTGAACCTTACGGAATAATAGTGGTAATTGCTCAGGCTACTGCTGTATGTTATCTCATGACTACCGATCCCTGTACGGACCTCGAAACCGCACAAGACAGCCCTGCAAACTAGGATAGCATTGCGCTTTGAGACAGTCCGGCCGGATATGAACGCTGCATGGTTCGTGCTACTACTGCTTTTGAGCCAAGGTTCCATGATTGAAAGCCTATTGTATTGTTCATATGTTGTTAGTCTTACGGATACTGTTGCCAAACGCCTATTCCTTAGGAGCGCAGCACCATACTACTATTTCTGCTAGGTATGGTCTTCCTTCCTTTCATTCCGAAAGATATTCCTCATACTTCTTGCTTATTGAACCTTTCTTGCAGATGCCCTAAACCCTAAACCTACTTTCAGCAGCACCTCCCGTTCGACAGGAAAGCTCAATCAGCCCCGCGTCGGTCGCTTTGGAACCGAGCATGGAGGACCTGAAAGGTTGAGTTGAGGATTTGGAGTTTAGGGTTTAGGGCTTAGGGTAGGTAGGCTACCTACCTACCTACCTAGGGCTTAGGGTTGAGGGACACTCCAAATTACAACCTATCCTTTAAGGCCTAAACTCTGTGCCACGCTCCTGTTGACCGGATGATCTGGCTTCCGGGGGATGAGGATCGACGGCTCCTATGTAAACAGTCGGGCGTGGCGACAGTAACCCTTTATCCGTAACACCATGATCTGCACCGCACCACACTGTCTTTGAAAGGACACTCACGGGTTGAAACTCTTATGGTAGCTTGGCGACATGAAGCATACCACACACATACACACATGTTATTTATATATATATATATATATGTAGAACCTAAGATCTCTAGTACAAGCCTACATGTAACCAGGTAACCCAAATTACAAAGCTCTGCGCAAATTACAATAGCAAAATCGTATAACGCCCCATAGCTGCATTAAACAACCTTCATGTTCAGCGCCCTCCAATGTAATGTAGAGGCCTTAAATAATTAGAATAGGTTTCGGGGGCTCCTTTATACTATAACTGTACAAGAATCCCTAAAGACTAATATGAATAATTATTTAGGCTTGTAAAATAAGCCATCCGGATCTGAGGAGGTGGCACGATGGTCTTCCATTCGAAGTCATCCTCGAGCGATGACGACAGCAGGCGATTTCAGATCGCGAGCGCTCTCTGCATTCAAAACCAAGTAATACTCAAATTGCTAGTACTACTATAGAACTAAAGTAGTAGTAGTAGAAGTGATGATAAAAGGTTTTGAGCGCTTGGACTAGAGCTCAGTGTTCAGGGTGTAATGAGCTGGTTGGACAAATAAGGCTCCCGGACTTCAGTGAGGTACCATGTAGGAGGCGGGACCCTAAACCCTAAACCCTAAACCGAAGGAGAGAAGCAGGTGCCACTACAATGCAAAGTTTCCTCGTGCAAGTCCTGTGCAAACCTCCATCATGTCTTGCGATGCTCGAGATTCGTTCTTACGGCTTCGAGGCTTCAAAACCCTAAACCCTAAACCTTCCCAGGATCTTAGGGGTTTCCGGGCTTCTGCCGTGGACACTGTCATTCCCATTTCCAAAAACAACTGGAACACTTGAAGCCTTCATCAGCAAACTCGGAATGAGCATCCAGAACCCCAGAAATACCGAATTCGTGGACCTTAAAACTTCCCAAACCTCGAAAGCCCCTGTTCTACAGTCCCCAAGCCGCTACTAACACAACTCCTTAGGGTGAATTAATGGACTTATGGTATAATCAGATACCCATACCCGTATCATCATGGCCCCCATATTGCAACCTCCCCAAGTCCAAGTGACCCCCACCTGATAAACCCCCGAGCCCTAAAACCGAAGCCCCAAACCCGAAACTCCTACAACCCTAAGTCCTAACCCCTACCCAACCTCATAAACCTTCAACCCTACATCTCATCCCTGGTGCTTGCCTGATCGGGATCGTCCCCGGAGACTTCCTCGGTCTCGCCTCCGGTTTAGAGTTCAGAGGTTTAGGAAGCCTAGGGTTCAGGGGTTTGCGGGGTTTAGGGGAGGGGGCGGGATTCGCTCCAACTTGTCGCACCCTGGCCCCGTCGCCGGACGTGCAAGCATCTAAACCACCATTGCAGCGGATACCAAACAGGGAGCAACACCCTAGTTGGGTTCGTTTCAGCAGATAGGATCTCCCAACGACCTGCTATCGTTGTCGGGTTTGGGCACATGATATTGCTCCGGCCTCCTGTGCTTGGAGCTAACAAAATGCGTCTAGGATGCGAGGTCAGACTACTTTCGATGTATTTCCGACGGAGTGCAACGATTCACGTTTCGGAGGAACTGGGGTTTGCAGCTACTGTACAGGGTGCACATGTGCATACGCACGCATCGGTATCTCACAGTTATATGCACCTACCTACCTACCCTACCGTACCTGCCTCCGCACTGCATACGTACATACATGAAACCATATATTGTTGCAGAAGCGGGACTACTTTACACAAAGCGCAATTTATGCCAGTCCTAAGCAAGCTGGGATATCCAACAGCACCTCAAAGTTATCTGGAGGCTGGAAACCGACAACTCTCCTGAAACTCCCGCTGCTATGTCCTCTAAGGGACAAAATAGTGACGAGTACCTAACTCTGACTAAAGCAGGTGAGCCTTAAACACATCAGGGTGGCTCTTCCGAAGCCAGGCCCGAGCACAAAACCCCAATAGAAGCCTACATAATACAAGTTTCTACAGGCCCTGCTAAACGAGACGCGTGCCTCCAGCCGTAGATGCTTTCCGCGACCGTGAAGGGGAGCGTGAGGAGGCAGGCGAGACAGGACTGCCTGGGTAGTAGTCCCCTGTTTTTCTGATTCTAAGGAGTCTAAGGGTAAACTTTGAATGGAGCGTTGGGGGTTCCCTATTATACTTCTAGTATAGTATTATTCTAATATACCGCCAAACCCTATTCCAATTATTCAGGTCCCTACATTAGATTAAGTGCCAACCTGTAACCCAAGCTATTACCTACACTGCCGCTACAGCTCCTGCTGCCGCTGTCCTCCTACGACGCAACAGCACCAACTACTACTACTGCTGCTGCTGCTGCTGCTACTACTCTACGTTATACTGCTACTGCCACTGCCACTGCGACCGCGACCGCGACTACTGCTACGTACTGCTACTGCTCCTGCTCCTGCTACTCTCCTGCTCCTGCTCCTGCTCCTGCTCCTGCTCCTGCTGCTGCTGCTGCTGCTCCTGCTCTTGCTCCTGCTCCTGCTCCTGCTCCTGCTCCTGCTCCTCCCGCTACTGCTGCTGCTGCTGCTGCTCCTGCTACTGCTACTGCTCCTGCTCCTCCCGCTACTGCTGCTGCTGCTCCTGCTACTGCTCCTGCTCCTGATCCTGCTACTGCTGCTTCTACTACTACTCCTTCTGCTCCTGCTCCTCCCGCTACTGCTGCTGCTGCTGCTCCTGCTACTGCTACTGCTGCTGCTACTACTACTCCTTCTGCTACTGCTCCTCCCGCTACTGCTGCTGCTGCTCCTGCTACTGCTTCTGCTGCCGCTATAACCATTAGAACTGTTGCCTTGCTACAGAGCTCAAGGATCCTTGACAGTAGAGCAGCAGCACTTAGGGCGTCAAATATAGGACACCCAAAAAGCACATAAGCACAAACTAGGATAGGGACATCCCATATAAACCCCCGTATAATGAAACCTAAGGTAGGGATATCTCCATAAAGTGCTTGTGGGAACTTGCAGTTCTCCATGCGGAAACCACAAACCCGAAGCCCTAAACCAGGGAACCTCCTCGAGACCTCCAGGTCTAATCTAATGGCCTTAATAAATAGAATAGGGTTTGGGGGGTATGTTATACAATATTTATGATAGGGGGCCCCCAAAACCGTATTCTAATTATTAAGGCCCCTATAGTATAGTTCCAGGGTGTTGCGGTACTTGCGCCCGCTTAGTTGCAACCTGACCAACCGCATTGCTTTTCATGAGGGGCTTGGGTTTGGGACGAGGAGGGCGTATCGGCAAGCAAATGAGAGAGAGCGAGAGGTTCGAGAGAAGGAGGGAAAGAACAAGGGAGGGAGGGAGAAACAAAGAGAGAGAGAGAGAGAGAGACAGAGAATGACAAAAACACCCATTCTCAGCGACCACCGTTTATTGAAAGCTCAGTGCTTTTCTTCTGACTATGAACATCCTTCCCAGACAGGTCCAAGTAGCTTCTGGGCGATAGGTCAGTATCAGGGATCACCTGCACACCTGCAACGACGGCTGCGGAATTAGGGGTCTCAGGGCTCTCAGGACTGAAGTTGAAGATGTAAAGAAAGTGCTTTTGGCTTGGGAATTGCGAAAGCCTTTGGCTGTAGCCTCAAAGTAGAAGCGGCAGTGGTCGTTGTGGCCGTCATAGCAAAAGTGCTCCTACGAGTAGTCCTAGTAAGTCCTAGTAGTCTTCGTAGTCCCAGTAGTCCTTGAAGTCCTCTAGTAACAACAGTACGAGTAGTACCTGCAGTAACAGCAGTAGTAGTAGTAGTAGTAGTAGTGGTAGTAGTAGTAATAGTAGTAGTAGTAGTAGTAGTAGTAGTAGTAGTACTAGTACTAGTACTAGTAGGAGTAGTAGTAGGAGTAGTAGTAGGAGTAGTAGGAGTAGTAGGAGAGCAGCAAAAGTGACAGCAGCAGGAGTCGTAGTCCCATCATAAAATGGTGATGGGATTGAGCTTCACGTTTCTGAATTTACAGGCTCGACAAAGCTTGATGGACTTCTGACTCTGGCTATCTGAGTGGCACAAGTGTGGCTGATAAGCTGCTCAGCTGCCTAATCTGGCCTCAACTCCCAAGCGTAAAAATGCGACCCCAGAGAGTCAAACTCCGGCTTCCCACATGATTGTTAAGGGATGAGCGGTTTGGCCGCAGGGATTTGTTCCGACAGCATCACCAGGTGAAGTCGTTAGGTAGTAGCAGTCGCGGTGTTGGCAGCAGTACTAGTAGCTCCCAGTAGCAGCACCAACATCACCTGACACGGACAAATAGTTAACAGTTGAATATAGGGGCCTTAAGAATTAGAATAGGGCTTTGCGCCCATTATACTACAGATATAATAAGAAGCCCCCAAAACAGTATAGGTAATTGTTTAGGACACTAAAGTACTTGCAGTGGCAGCATCAGAGGCAGCAGCACCCATAGCTCGATAGCCTTCAACCTCACATCCTGCATGCCAAAACCTAGACCCCTGAACCCTGAACCCTCAACCCAAACCCAAAGCCCTATAGACCTAAACCCTATAGACCTAGACGCCTGAACCCCAAACCGCTGCGGACAAGATGCCCGGAAGATCTAGCGCTCCCTGAGGGGCTGCCAGGTTCAGTGCAGCTTCGGGGCTTTGGGCCGTTGCGGGCTGCTGCGGGATATCAGAGCTTAGGGCTTGGGGGTCTAGGTCTATAGGGTTGCATTACAGAATATGATTTGCGGCTTACTGATGAGGATTGGTTTCAGGAGGGTAGTGGCGCCATACTTCCAGCCGCCCATCTGGTTGAGCTACATCTCTTCATATTTGATGCATCCTAGAACTTCGGGCAAGCGCGGGGGGGGGGGGGGGGGGGGGNGGGGGGGGTGGGAGTAGCTGAGAAAGCAGAGTGAGTTGCAGACACCGACGCTTCTTACATGAACCGAGGGCTTCTGGCTCAATGTCGAAAGCTGCGCGACGCAAGCAGGGTTAGGGTTTAGGGTACCAGTGAAGAGTCTCCAAGCGCCCGTTGCTATCACTAGTACCGCAAGCAGTGAAACCATCCAGCCGAAGACCTGCACATGCAAGAAGCAAGAACCATTGTTCGAATGATTGATTGTAGAGTCTATTTTCCTGTTTTGGGATCGGCTTGACGGGGAGTCAAACGGAACGCAAAACAACGATACATCTTGAACTACCGCCTCTGAAAAACCGTAAATGGATCCGACCACTTACAAAAGTCCTAGGACTTAGTACTTCCCCAAATTACAAAATTGTATTACTAACATAGAAACCCTACACTCTACTATAGAGGTACTTTGGAGCCTCTGGGCCAATCAACAACAGCGGCCGGAGACACATGCAGCCTTCCTGCAGCCGTGTGTCTCTCTCATCATCACCACCGGTGTTGTGGCAAACATGGCACTTGGGCACGGCTGCGCCCATAGCAACGAGCTGTCTAAGGACGGCTGTTCCTGAAGATCCTAAATCCTAAACCCTAGACACTGAACCCTAAACCGTATGGTCCGAGGCTCTTGTTCAAGATGAGGTCTGGGCTGTGGGGTCGAAGGGTCTGGGTGCTCTGTGGCGCCATGGGACTCCTGAGACCTAGGCAGACAAAGGCAAGAGATTTAGAGGCCTCAGCCTTCTCTGAGCCTGCAAGGCATCATGGATTTTCAATGGCACTGTACGGTTACTTCGATGGAGACGCTTAGGGCTACTATCAGGGATATTACTATAAGGTTTACGAGGAAGGGTTGCGAGCACATACGGTTACTACAGGTGCCACAGGCAATTCCACTTGTTGACTCTCGCAACTTGTCCACGAAACTGTGCTACAGTTCATGGTCGAGGCAAACCTCGAACCACCAAGCGTGGCGTGGGATGTATGGGGAAGTGGTTTTAAGTCTTGAGCATTCCGACCGAGTTGGTCTAAGGGTCCTGTGACACGTAGGCCTTAGGGGTTACTCATTAGCATTTGGGAGTTTCCGAAAATTAGACGTACCTTATTTTGGGGTCCTTATAATAAGGACCCTACTATTTAGGGTACTATATTAGGGCCCCCAATTTTCGGAAACTCCCATTTGGAAGTTTAGAGGCATTCGATACACCATTGGCTTGATCTTGAAGCTTCAGGTGTTTGGGGTGTGCCACAAACCCAAAGCCTACATCCAACAACCCATGACTGATCAAAGTGTTCGCAACTAAACGAACCTGAAAAGGCTAGACTTCGATTGCTGCCTACACCTTAAACCCCAAATCTTAAACTTTAAAGCTTAATCAAACGAAACTACAGGCCCGTAAGCCTGAAACATTAAATCTCAAACCAAACAGCCCAAAGCCGTTGGGCCGCAGCCTTTGGACGGAGTTCTGCGCACGGCCCAGTTTCAGGTGATAGGAAACTATCGTAAAGCGGGAATCTAATGATGTCTATTTACAATACGGAACCCTAAAACCCTAAAACCCTAAACCCTAAAACCCTAAACCCTAAACCCTAAGGGTGTGGGGACTGTGCCTTGCTCCTTGCTTAACACAACCGATTAAAGGCTGCTTAAAGCTTCGTGGTTAGTTATAAGTGCGGTTATAGGTAGGGTAACCATAATTATAACCCATAAGTAGGGTAACCATAATTATAACCCATAATAGGGGACTTGGAACTCCACTTCTAACTACCCATGAACCTCCAAGTGTGGCAAAGGGAACGCATGTCGGAGTGGCGGTCGACCAATGGTCGCTGCCTCCGCCCAGAGAACCCATTAATTAAGGAATATACCTTAAAGCATAATATTAAGCCCCCTATTACTTCAGGTATATTCCTTAGTTAAGGGGTATTGGGTTCTCTGGGCAAAGCTTGCTTAGGTGCTTTGGGGTTTCGGCATTAAGTCTTGGGTTTAGGGCCTGATAGTGTTGCCCCATACCCTAAACAATACTGCCCTAAACCCCACAACAATTAGGTACTGGTTTAGGATAGTAGTCATGTAGCTCAATATTTCAGAGAGTATATGATTATCACTTCGGACTCCAGGACCCCTTCAGGCCGTTGCTCTGCGGGTTTTCCTTTAGGGAATACCCAGGGGCTCCATAGTAGTTCCTTTTTGGGGTTCATATATAGAATCCTATAAGGTAATCCCAAAAAGGAACTACTATGGAGCCTATGAATATCTAAACACCAAGTCCCTAAACAAGAAATCGAGGCCTAAAACACTGAAAAAAACACACGGGGAAATCCTCAGACCCGGGTGTGACGGCGCTACCGCCTGAGCTCCATCTGGGAGTTTCCGAAAATTAGGGTACCTTATTGAGGGGTCCCTATGATAAGGATCCTACTATTTAGAGTACTATATTAGGGTGCACTATTTTCGGAAACTCCCATTTGGACTCATAACCAACCAACCTAAACCCTGAACCCCCAAATCTTTAAACCCGGACGTCTAAGGCCTAAACATGCCTAAACCCTAAACCCCCAAAACCCCAAACGGGAACCCTAAAACCCCAAACCGGAACTCTAAACCCCAAGACAACCCAAACCGGAACCCTAACACTGCTAGCTGCCTAGGTGGGCGGCGGAGCCTTTCGGTCGAGGTAGACACCGGAGCTTCCTCGGAGTGCCGGGTAACAATATGGACTTCTTATACTGTACCAGGACCCTCCTTGTACCCCCAAATAGGGGTATATGGTGCCTAACAGTGGGTATTTAGGGTCGCATAGAGGGTAGAAGGATTGGTCTAGGTATCCGAAAACCGACTGTTTTAGGGGTTAGATGGCAAGGATTTTCATAGTCGGTAAGATATGTGATATGATAAGCTAAAGCTTGGGCTCTAAGGCTTGGGGGTTTTAGGTTCAGGTTTAGCTTTGTTTTCCAAGCACCTAATAGCCATCATTTATTCCTCACAAGATTAACTTCAACACAACACAAAAACTACTGTCGGTACCCAACTACTGGGTATAATTGCTGACTCTTTGCATACAGTTATGTCAAATGCGGGTATGACTCCTGTCATGATTATGATCGGACTGTTGTGCTTCAGGTCTACCTTGCTATCCAACTGTATCAGGGTAGAAGCGGATGGGGCGCCACTTGAACCAAGTCCTGTTGAAGCCAATAAACCGCTCCGGCATCCCTATATACACCTCTTCACTCAGTTCGTGTGTGCATGAATCAAACCTTAATCCCAAACCCAAGCACTACACGCCGCACCCCTAAACCTCAAACCGTTAACACTAACCGTAAACCCCAAGCGGTGAGACGATTCGGGTTTGCAGTTTCTGACCTGGTCGCTGGAAGATTTGGGGTTCTCGGAACTCCAGGGATGTCTTACCACAAGGGTCCGAAATCAACAATGAAGTACTGATGCTTGGTGGTAGTCTTGCAGGGCTTAGTCCCAAGTTCGTCTACAAAAAGAATAGCCAGCCTCCCATGTCAGAGTTCACATTTATAGATGTGCATATTATATATATATATATATATATATATACACACACACATGTCGAATACACTGCATGCGCGAATGTTTAGTGACCTGTAACACGGAGAGATGCTTGTGTGTACGCACATATTTACACAAAACTCTACGGTTTTAAATGCGCACATGGGTAGTTCTCTAAATTAGGGCGCCTAATATAGTAGGGCACCCTTCTAAAAAGGGACCCCCAAAAGGGACCCTAGTTTGGAGAACTACCCATATGACATTCTGCCGAAGGGCTTCCGTGAGATCAGCTGGCAGAGCACGAAGCAGGTGCTGCCGAAAATAGTCTCCGGCTTCCTGAGTTAAAGCTTAATATCGGGGCCTTCATATTTAGAATAGGGTGCCTTTAAAGGGTTCTCTAAGTGATATTAAGGGATCTATAGTAGGGTTCTAAATTAGGAGCCTTAATAATTAGAATAGGGTTTGGTGGTATATCATACGATATTTGGAATACGGACCCCCCCAAGAATAGTATTGAATAAATTATTGAGGCCCCTGTATTAAGCTTCGGAGATCCGGTTTCGGGTGGGTTTGGTGTTTGGGGACTGGGATTAGATTGCAGACTGACTTGAGGACAAACAAACTTTTGTCGGACGTTCTTCCACAAGTCCATCTTGCAGTCCACTAAAACTAAAGTAGGAGGCAGAAGTAGCAACCGAGTATCCCATAAAACATCCCTTTCCTATGTTCCAGCTTCGTGGCCTCTGCTATCTGTCTATCTATGTTTACATACACACGTATACATACATATATATATATATGTATGTATGCACGTATGCATGTGCAAGATATATAGATTTAGACGGAACTCGCAAGGCTTCAGGTGTCGGATGGCCTGCTCCATTGCCATGTCGGCGCGGTCCATAGCCACCCAAAGTCCTACCACCTCCACGGCTGTGGGTTGAGGGTTTATAAGGCAGTTTCGGAGTGTAGAGTTCAACGGCTTTGCGGCCTAGGGTTTCGGGGATAAGGGTCTGCTTTTCGATGTGTGGTGTGTGCCATAACTCACTACTCAGAACTCTGCAGTACAGCGTAAGGTGCACGGCACGTGTGGCTCAAACGTGCATGCATTTGTCAATACTGCTAGCCCTAGGGCTCTAAGGACTCTTATATTGAGGCTTTGGGGCCCAAGGACCATACTATATAATCCTTTTGGGCCATTTTGATCCCCAGGCTAGTGTGTTCGGGTTGCAGATTATCATGCTGTGCTTTGAATATACGAAGCCCTGTGCTTGATGCAATGCTTCACGAGCATCTATCAAGGGCAACGTCCTAAAGCCTTGTCGCGTCAATTATCATGGGATTCGAACAGGCTCCAAATAGCCCAAAAGCCTTATGCAGTGTGGTCTCCCAGAAGCCTTACTATATGAGTCCTTAGAACCTTAGGGATACTTAATTGCTCTTGAAAACGAGCACCTAACCACAGCAGACATTAGAGTCTCTGTCAGCCTCTACGCCCAAATCGCTGCTCTTAATGTAGGGGCCATTACCTATAGTATTTTGGGGGTCCCTTATTATAATTATAGTGTAATGGCCCAAAACCCTATTCTAATCATTAAGGCCCCTAAAGTACGCACCTTGCGAGACCGCAGTCCCTCCCCTGCAGTCAACGTAGTGAGGAGCGATGTGGAGACACTCGGGTGCCTGCGAAGGGGTATAGGAGCGTGGAGCCTTGATGGGTTTCAGGGTGGGGTGTAGGGTTCAGGTTTATGGGGTTTAGGGTGTAGGGTTTCGGGGTTTGGGGTAGGGTTTATGTTTAGGGTGTAGGGTTTAGGACCGCCTTACTTATCGTTTAGTTTGTCTTGCCCGTCTCGCTCTGTACTTCAGGGGCTTCAACCTCTCGCAAAAGCGTTCGCACATCAGAAGGTTCTGACAACTCAGACTCGTAACACTCTGCAAGTCCTGCTAAACATGTTACCATGATCTGAACAACGGACAGCCTTTGCAATCCAGCGTTGTCGTGCCGTCTTCACCAACATCATCATCCGGCTATTCGAACTGATAAAATATGTTTGGCGGCTGGCGGCTCCCTGGTTGCCGAGTTCATAAGCCCAAAAAAGTTTAAACTTTCAGTTTTAAGAGGGTTTCATTATCCCAAAAGTTTAAAGTTTATAAACTCAGCTACTAAGTGCTTGTCCGCTATCGGACATCACAGAAACGACGCAAGAGGACCAAACGTCCGCAGACGATGATTCTGAGCCGTCGCCAAGCGAAGAATACTGTAAAGACAACGCATCCTCCTTCAGGAAACAAAGTGAGCAGCAAAGAGAGCCTGGAATTTAGAGTTCAGCATAGATCCAAATTAAAGACGTGGCCTGTGGGATCAAATGTGCTTACTCCTTCACAAATATAGTCAGAGTTTTCAACTCGCGATCGTCGAACAACAGAATAACCTGATGCACAGGAGCAAAACGGCACGCGAAAGCTCCCGCATGGCCCAACCTGCTGAGGAACGTATCTACACCAAAGAACCCCGGCATCCCAGAACAACAAAAACTAACTGTACCGAACCTGCGGCCCTACACCAAGTCCAAGACCCCAAACTCTGAACTCTAAACCTTGAACCCCCTTAGCCCTAACCTCTAAGCATGTCTAAACCCCTACAGCCGATCAAAATCGGTAAGCCCACCTTCCCAAAGTGCCACTCCATGCCAGGCCTGGCTTTCCCGGTCCAAGCTTCAAGCGGGTTAGGGCTTGGGGTTTGCGGGTTGGGGGTCGGTGATTTGGGGATTTAGGGTTTAGGGCTAGGGGCTTTAGGTCTAGGGCTTTGGAGTTAAGAGCTCATATACGGTGCTCTTGCTTTTGCTTTCTACGGAGACTAGGTTCAGAAGTTTAAGTTTCAGCATTCAGATTTGAGGATTGAGGGGTTTGAAGCTCAGCGTCTCACTTCAGCACGAGGAGGGACCAGTCTGTAGCACGCGGATGTAGGGTTAGTGTAAATCCAAGATTGAGTTGCGAGCAGCTTCTCTTCATCCTGTAGCGTCCTTGTGAAAGCCCCAACGACTTACGCTTCGGAGGCACAAGAGTCGTCGAAAGCTGACGAA
>BGNK01003300.1:36431-78015 GCA_003297005.1 Symbiodinium sp. clade A Y106 | reverse complement strand
TGCTTTGGAGACAGACTACAGCAGAGTTGTTTCACTTCTGCGAGAGCCCAAGACGCTGAGCTGCGCCCGCGTTTGGCTCAAGAAAAAGACCGAGTGCTACGCGCTCTGTTTTTCACAAATTTTGCACGAACGGAGCTTTTGCTCTTTTTTGCAATTGACGGATGCAGAACAAGCTACTGCACAGTTTTGCTTTTCTTTTCTGAGTTTACTTTCTTTTACTTCATGGGTCTGCAGCTCTAACACAGAACCTTCATTTCAGCAGCTTTAAGCACAAGTTTTGCAACTCTGCTTGTGTATAGAAGCATCGCCGGCCCCGCTCGGTTTTTAAGGCCTAATTTCCAGGATCAGTGAGCTTTCGGCCGAGTGCACGGCCCAGAGGGTGGAGATTCTTTTTGGAAGATTTAGAAGGTCTCACAATGCGAAAATTCGAAGACGACGCATCGACGACACCGAAGTGGAAGATCAGCTTTTCAGATGGTCTTTTTTTGCGCAGAGTGCAAATCAAGAAAAGCGCATCCCGCTTACACAGTCGCGTTCCAAAGACTTGAAGACGACTTGTTTCAGGGCAGAGGCTGGCTGCTTCATCTGGGTGATCGCATCACCGCTTTGGAAATCCGCTTGTCAGCGTCTGAGAAACCAACTTGCGCCCTGGCTGGGATTCTTCAAGATACGCTTTCTGAGACAGTTTCGCGTAAAAACGCCTGTGGTTTTGATGTCAGCTTTCCTGGAACTACAGACATTCAGCAACGCTGGAAGCTCGTTCTTGTCGGCAACAGAACCACTTTGAGCTTGATATTGAGGAGCCTGCACCGACTTCTTCTTTGGCACCGGTCGTCTCTGGCCTTTCAGATGATGAACAGCAGCCACGCAGCAAGCTTCGAAGAAGATGGCGAATGCAATCCACTCAGTCCCGGTTACTCCTCCCTTGGCAGCTGGTGGTGACGGAAGACTTCAAGGAGGGGGTGCCTACTTTTGACATAGAGGACGTGGTTGTAGATAAAGCACCACCTTTGCTTGCTTCGGGATCCTTGCCTCCACGACCGAGCTTACGGAATTTTCCGAAAGGATCCACTTGGAAGGCTCCTACGGTGTGCTTGCGTTCAATTCACCTTTCCAGCTTGGGCACAAAAGCTCCACTTTGAAGCCGCCTGTGCCGAGGAAATCCCGGTCTCCGGTGTTTGGAGTTCCACTTCACAGGCCTCGGGCAGGACCTGACCAGTATGGCAGCTTTGAGGACCCGGGCAAACCCAAACCCTTGCCCTGCTTTGCAAGAGCTGCCAATTATTCGGCTTACCCAAAGTTTTCGCAAGCTACGGGTGTGGATTCGTCACTACGCACGCCCAAACCAGTACCAATCCCTCCCGCTATTAGCTGCTCAGGGGGGAGCCACATTGTGCGCCCCTTTGCTCCACCCCAGAAGCTTCCCGCGATCAAGTGATGTTCGAGGAGCTGCGCAATGCCCACTGCCACTTGAGTTCCTCCCTTCAGGAGATAAGTCAGAGCAGGCACGCGGAGGAGCTCCGCTTCCGCTTGCTGGCGAAAGTGAGTGACACGACGGCAGGCGCTATATCTACGCTCGGTTCAAGTTTTCTTCGCGACCTTTCAGGAACTTGGAGGATCGCTGGACCGCATGGAGACAGGCCGCTTTCTGGACACCTTCTTTGCACTGGCGAGGTCCTCAGACGAGGGCCCACTTGCACACTCCCAGAACGTGATGAAGGCTTTGCGGTGGTACAGGAAGTTGTTGGGACTCCAACCCTTCCCCGACTTATACAGTTCAGCGTTCTCCTCCTTTACCATTCCGAGCTATGAAGACAAGCGAGAATGCCTCCCGCTTCCGCTTTCCTTCCGTGCTTACCTGGAAAAGGAGCTACTCTCGGAGAACACCCCCCCGGAAAAGGCCCTCTGGTGTGGCTCCTTCTTGGCTTGCATTTCCGCCAGCCTGCGCTTTGCAGACGCTCAGCACGTCACAAGTGGACCACTTTGTGCGTTAGCCATTTTTCGCTTCGAGGTATCTGCTTTCGCACTAAAACATCCAGGCGAGGGGCCCCCTTTGCCTTCGTGAGCTTCGGCCCGCACTCTAGCAGTGAGAACATAGGCCTCAACTGGTTGGGGCAGCATGAAGTCCACTTTTCTGTCGTGGATGGCTCAGCTGGAGATTTCGCTCACGTCCCGCTTCCTACAAGGACACCATCAGGTACCAGGAAGCGCCCAATTGTACAGTCGGGATGACATCTGGCCCGCTTTAAGAGCACAGCTTCAGCTTTGGAAAGCCATTCACTCAGGTTTTCTACCGATGCTTCCACAACATAGAGGCGGGCAGCTTCCGGTCCAGGAACCAAGCCTGGATATCTCGGGCTTTGTCTGGCGGGAGCTGAAACTGCAGCTGCGCTGCTTTGAGGTCAATGACGATCACCGCACTTTCCTGAGCTGGCAAGCCGCGGATTTGCAGTCCACCCCGGCAACCGAGGTCATTTCCGCTTCTGGGCAGGTCCCCTCACCGCTTCATCCAGCTCCGAGCTTCGAAGACTCCGCCGAGCAGCCAGAAGCTCATGTTGCTCAGCCACTTTCGGAGCCACGCGGTGAGGCCTTGCCGACATGGGGTGTGGACGCTTCGGCCAAAGGCTCAGTGTGCAAAGCATCCCCGGAGCACACGTCGACTCCGTCTTTTGCGTGTGCTGCTACCCGCTTTTTAATCAGTGCTTCGGGGATAGTTCACACAGCAGGGCTCTAAAATGACTTGCTTAGCTTGCGGTTCGCCCGATTGTGAGAACAGGCTGTATCCAGCTTGCGGGTGTATCGTGGCCGTTAAACCGGCTGAAGTAGCGCGGGTCTCGGCCCGCTTTTGCAGGCGCAGAGCCTGCATTCTCACAGGCCCGCAGACCACTTGACTTTTCCTGCTTCTGTAAGAAAAATTCGAGTGCGCGGCAGTACTGCAAGTAAGGCTTGTCGCTTGAGTCCCGCAGAGCTTTCAGTAATGTAAACCCCTCTTGCTTGGTGCTCAAGCCCCCACTTCATGCGGCGAAACTCCTATCTCCCCGCCTGAGTCATGTCGCAGCTTAGCGGTGAGCGCATGTACC
Source organism: Symbiodinium sp. clade A Y106 (assembly GCA_003297005.1). Classification (NCBI taxonomy): domain Eukaryota; class Dinophyceae; order Suessiales; family Symbiodiniaceae; genus Symbiodinium; species Symbiodinium sp. clade A. Next base: position 74,935 of record BGNK01003300.1, on the reverse strand, counting down.
AGATGATGGCCTCCTTGTCGGTGGATCCTGCAGCGGGTTCAAGCAAACCCCACTTTTGAGGGGGTAGACCGCTTGCAGGAAGAGCCGTCCGCTTCTACGGCGGGCGACCAGGCAGAAGCTTCTCAGCCCCTAGCTTCGACGGCCACGCCTCAGGAGCTGGGAACGGACTTCGCGGACACGGTGGCGACTGAGGACCTTCCGGTGCCCGCTTCAGGTGAGGAGGTGGTGCACCTGCCTGTGGTCACGGCACCCTCTTCACAGCCACCTGCTCCAGCTGGTTGCCCCGCTTTGTCCAAGGCGAAACATGGACCGCCAGTGCCCAAGCAAGGTGCTTCTTCGTCGGACAGTGCGCCCAAAATCCCCGCTGTGGACAAGGCCAAGCCCGCTTCACCGACTTCCGCGGCACCTAAGCTTATCGCCAAGGAGAAAGCGCGGCCTCCCCCTTTGGTGCCCGAAAAGACGGAAACTCAGGATGAGCCCCCCTTGCCCGCTCCTGCCGCTCCCCCGACTGAGCCTGCGCCGCCTAAGGCTTCTTTTCCCCCGGTGACGGGTGAAGCTCGCCAACCCGAGGTCCCTCGTGCGCCCAGCTTGGCGGCCGAAGCGCCTGCCAGCAGGGTTGGGAGTGTCATCAACGATGCTGATGGCAACCCGCTTTTCTGTCTAGTTCAGCTGTGGGCCTGTAGAAAGAGGTGTGAGACCTGCGAGAACGCTTTTTGTCAGGCCACTTTCGCGGATCGCACTTCGGCCTACCACGCTAGGCACCGCTGCAGGGACTGTAAAAGAGCCAAAGGCCGGGCAGCGGCGCATCAGCAGTCCAGCTGGCCAAGCCAGTCCTGGGAGAGCTCCCCCGCTTGGTACTCCTGGCAGGAGGGTGAGAATTGGGGCCAGCCCGTTGGCTCTGAAAGTCCGCTAGGGGCTCCGCCTCACCCGGTTTTTTCGCTTTATTTTGCACATTGGTGCCGACAAGGCTTGAGCACTCCCGCTGAGAACGCTTTTTCCGCTCGAGTGCCTTTTGCCCAGGGTATGCCCCGCTTTGGGTGGTTTCGATCAAGAACGATATGCATGCATGCAGCCCGCTCGGCTTCAGCCCACAGCGCTTCTGGGGCGGCCTCGGGCTTTGCGCTCCCGCTAGCAGGCCTGCTTCTTCTTGTTGACAACACTGCACCGTCTGCCCCGCCAGGTGTCCTCGACGTGGCTCACTCAGTTGCTTTGCACACTTTTCCCATATGTACCTGCCCGCTTCTCAGGTCATGTCAGCGGAGTTCATTCAGCTCATTGCGGACGCCAACGTACCAGAGGAGATAGCAGCGCCGCTTGAGGGCTTTGATGTCGCTCTCTTTGCAAGGTCATGCGAGTCTGCAGAGGAGTTGGAATTATTCATCCAGCATGCCATTGCATCAGCAGGTGTGACACAGCTCCCGCAGAAAATGCTGGCCAAAGCCTCCATCCGCTTGCTTTTCAGCAGATGTCGTGCAGCGGAGAGCCTACCCCACCTTGGAGTTCCGACGTCAAAAAACAACCCCGCTCCAGCCACTACCAATGATGCACAGGCGCCACTTCCCGCTTCTGCTTCATGGCAAGAAGCGTGACCAGCAAAGCTTAGCTCCGAGAAAACGGCAGAACTTAGACGCCGCTTTGAAGAAGATTACCCGACAGAGTTGCTTGACGCTGAAGTTTTCCCCAGCTCCCGCTTGCTGGCCCTCACTTCCAAGATGGTGGCAGACAACGAGATCAGGTGGTTGCCGTGGCGCTTTCGCTTAAGCGCCAAAGCCCAAGATGACAACCTTATGATACTTCCCAAGAAGCTGTGCCCCGCTTGCAGGAGTTGAGCGACTTATTGCTCGACGAAGCCCCGACTCGCGACATCCATGATGGCCCTGCTTCGTACAACATGATTAACCAGCTTCTAACCCTGGCCACAAACAGTATTGCGCTGTGCCAGGGGGCCCATTTAGGCGCTTTAAAGATGTATCAAAAGCGCTTTTTGCGGCTTTGCTTCACGAAATACGAATCAGCTTCGAACCTTCGAGGCCCCACTTCGCTGGAAGCACAGTCAGCAGATAAAAGGGCCTGGAAATCATCTCCGAACTGGTTAATCAACACGCTTGGAAGCTGGATAACGCGCTTCACGAGGTAAGCGAAGTGCGAGCTGACCTCAGCAGCTTATTGGCCCAGAGCTACTCTCCCCAAGCAGCTTTTGAATCACCAGGATACATTGACATGGCGCCCGAGATACACTGGTCGTGGCCGTGGGGGCAAGGCAGGCGGTAAGTCTGGCAAAAGTAAGGAGGACTCCCGCTTTGTTCGAGAAGACCGCACGGAGCGCGGCGGCAAGGGCGGCAAGGCTGGTGGAAAAAGCAAGGATGCAAGTGCCCCTGGTAAATGGCTGTCTTCATGGAAGGAAAGAAACACACGCTTTGCATGCGTTACCAGAATGGCACCTGCAAGGACCCAGCTACTTGCCGCTTTCTTCATCGTTGCGCTGTTCCGAAGTCCGACGGAACAGCTTGCGGCGGCAACCACCCGGCATTCCAGCATGTGTCAACACCGCACTAGGAAACCCGCTTCAGCGACAGCGTTCTCGCAGGCACTTTCTCAGGACCCGCCATTTCTCCGTCAGATGCCTATTTCAACTTGGGGGCTTTTTCTTTCAATCAGGGCAAACGCAGAGGTATTTTTCAACGTACAGCACAATTCTCCGACAGCATTCGCTACATCAACAGCTTTCTCCGCTGTCACTTCCCGCAGGGCACCTGGTCTTCGATTTGTATTAGCCACAATGTGCGCACTATGCTGCGTACAGATTCAGGCAACGAACTGTCCAGCTTCAACCACACTTTATCCGTCGGGAATTTCTCAGGTGGTGAGGTCTGGATGTGCCCAGCGCTCACGCAGAGCAGAACTCGGCCCCCGAGGCGTCAGCAACCCAGGAGCACCCAGTGAACCCGCACCTACTTGGTGAGGCTGTGGACACTTGGCAACGGCCCACTACCTTTCCAGGCTCTTCGCTGCGTTGCACACTACCGTGGCAGGGAGATAGGTGGGTCATCACGGCCTACACGTGCCGGGACCCGCTCAGCCTCAGCAGGTCAGATATCTCCATACTCTCATTGGGTTTCCCCTTGCCCATCACGGCCTCAGTCGATGCTCATCCGGCACTGTCAGGGCAGCTGCAGGGGCTGGAGGCTTCTCCCAGTGGCTTGGAATTCTTCCTGGGCGTTTGCTGTGGGGCCTCTTTCCCACTTAGCCAGGCACTGGCCGCTCAGCATGTCAGTTGCATACGGGTGGACATGCTCGGTGAAGACCCACTTGATCTGTCATGCGACGACACATACGACAAGCTGCTTCGCATTGCTTTCTCGGGGTGCATAAAGTATGCCCACGCTTCCCCGCCTTGCAGGGACTACTCCAGACTGAAGCTCCGGCCAGGCGGTCCGCCGGCCATTCGGAGCCCAGAACACCTGGACGGGCTCCCGGGCAACACACGCCAGCAGCAAGAGCGCGTTCGCTCAAGTCAACCTGCAAGTTCTTCGCGCTGTGTTTGCAGCAGGGGGACACGTATCACTTGAGCAGCCGACCAATGCCATGTCATGGCTGGAAAGCTTCGTGCAATCTTTTCTTTCAGAAGTTCAAGCTTCGCTTGTGGTCATCCCAGCTTGCTCAGTGGGCCAGGATGTGGCAAAGTCATGGCTATTTGCTACCAGCTTTCGCGGCCTTCAATCGCTGGCAGCTAAGTGCACCCATGGCAATTCACATGCTCAGGTTGCTGGCAAACAGGACGCTCAAGGCAACTTTCTTTCTGAGAGAAGCGCAGAGTACCCAGTTGCGCTTGCAGAGAAGTTTTGCTTATACACGTGGCCCAGCTCTTTAGCAGTGTCCTGAAGCATGACTCACCCTCGGGAGGTGACATCGCCTGCTCAGCGGCCCGCTTCTGCACTCTAGCCGCTGCTTTGCAATGCATTCCGCGGAAGGTCAGCACCACCTTTTGGTGCCCAGGACGGAGGGTATACTCTCTTTTAGATTGGTCTTATGGCCCCCGCTACGCCGAGGACCAACTTCAGGCACCCAGAAGAGAGTGGCGACGGTGGCTTCTCGAGCAACATGTGCCGGCCCGCCTGTCGCAACACGTGGCAGAACACAAGGAAACGCCACTCTTCACTGAGGCAGAAACTGTATGGCTGCGGGAATCTTTCTGCCGCTTTTCTTCTACACTGTCACCTTCTTCGGACTGGGATTTCGAAATTGCTGAGGGTCAACCTTACTGCTTAGCAGCTTTGGCACGCCGGAGTACCCTTCTTGGAGACAAGGATACCAGCTTGTTTCCAGCTTTGCAAAAGGGGGTCCCTACTGGCTTCGACAACGATATACCCAGAAGCCACACACTTCGCCCTCGCAGGGACTCTGAACCTGATGAAGGGCATGATCTTCTGGTGTGCGAAGGAAACTGGCAAGGCGCAGAGTCAGATCCCGCTTTGCTTCAGGAACTGATAGAATTGATAGAAGAGGAACTCGCTTCAGGATACCTGGAAGAAGTCCCCTCCTTGGACGCAGCTTACGCACGCTGGGGGCAAGAACGTGTAGCAGTTGGGAAGGTCAACATTGTCAAGGCACCAGGGCGGTCCCCCCGCTTGGTCGTCGACAACTCTATCTGCAACACCAACCAAAACTGCTACATCCCAGAACAGTTCAGCTGCCCAGCCTCCAGGACATTGAGTCCAGCTTCCCGCTTCGGGAGGACTCTGAGGAAGTGGGGGGCTTCTCGCTTGATGTAAAGGGAGCTCACAAAACTTCAAGAGTACGAGAGAGAGATCGCGGCTTACTCGGCATGCGCCAACAAGAGCGACTACTTTTCTATCGAGTTTGCCCTTTTGGCGCCCGCTTCTCCTCCCACTGGTTCGCGAGGATAGGCGGGTTCTTGACCCGTGTTCTCCACTTACTGGTCTGGCTGCCTCACGTTCTCCTGCTTTATGTGGATGATTTGCTCTTCTTAGGGTGCTCCCGCTTTCAGCCTCGCTGATTCTTGCTTTCTGTACATGTTTCAGTATTCCGCTTTCGTGGAGAAAGCTGCAACTGGGACCCACTATCACCTGGATAGGGTGGGAGCTCAACTTTGCTCGCGGCTTCTTCACCCTGCCCGAAGCTAAATGCTCGAAGCTTCAATCCCTGGTGCAGGAATGTTTGCAGCGCCGCTTGGTGTCCAAGCGCAACCTGGATAAAAGCTGCTTTGTCTCTTGCAATGGGTACTTCATGGTTTTCCTGCTTTGCGGCCATGGCTTTGTTCAGTGTACGATGATCTTCATAGACCACTGGGCACCAATATCAGCATCAGTCCCACTTCTGGGCTGGTATTTCTTTCTCACTTGCAGGAAGATATGTGCTTTACTTTGAGCTCACCAGGCACCAATATTGCCAAGGGGGCTAAGCTGCTCTCAGCACGCCATGTCAACCTCGACAGCAAAGCTGATCTGCACAAAGTCCCGGTCACGACCAAACGCATCTGGATGCGTGTGGCTGATCCCTCGTCATCCAGGCGCCGCTTGTCTGCCATGAGCCGTGAGACACTGGAGTTCTTCCTGTACATTAGCTCCAGAGAGTGGCGGCCTCGACCACTGCGACTGCCCCGACTTTCACTGGTGGCCTCAGCAGCTGACGCTTTCGGGAAAGGCAACGTTTACGGTGTTGGCGGGTGGCTTCGCTTGCCTAGCGGTACTATGCGCTGGTTTTCGCAACGCTTTACAGTGCAGGACTTTACGGCCCTGGGGATACCGGTACAAGCAGATGCCAACTTGGATATCTCCTCCTACGAGACGCTGGCACAATGCTTCGTTCTGCTCTGCTTCTGGCGCTGCTTGGGTGGTGGCCGCTTGGCTTTGCAACTTCCGGCACTCAGCGATAATAGTGGGGCAGAATCAGTTTGTAACAAGCTGTACACCTCTAAAGTCCCACTTAATCTTTTTGTGCGTACGTTGTCTATGTGGAGCTCTCTGACTGGCATCCGCTTGGAATGCAGTCACATCGCGGGTGAAAAGAACGAGGAGCCACACTTTGCGATGTCTGACCGCTTTGCAGTCTCGCTTCAGGAATTCTGGAACATAAAGTTTCAGGTTCAGGTTTTCCCCAGTGATCAACACCTGTTGTGGCCGCTTCCTTCAGCACATATGCTGGGACCGACTATGAAACAGTCGCGTGAGCGCAGATAGCCTTCTCCCCTGGGCTTCGGCTGTAGCGAGGTTTCGGCTTGCCAGTTTCGGGTCTGGGCATTGTGGCTGTCAGCTTGCCTTTCGCTGCGCAGTTTCAACAAGGACCCGCTTTGGCCAAAGGCCAGCCGGGTCGAGCACCGCAGACAGGACAGCCACTTTCCGGCAAGCCGAAACAAAAAGGAGTGCGAGTGTCAACGGCTGTTGCCTTTGCTTAGCTTGTGTTGCTTCCGCTTACATGTCTCGCACAACGCACTCGTAGCCATACGTAGGTTGCGTGGTGTAGGACTTACCTGAACGGTTCCTGTGTTTACTCAGGGTGGTTTAGGTGAAGTCCGCTTCCATCGCCGCGGTTCAAGCACACCACGCAACAGGCTACTGCACAGCTTTGCTTTTCTTTTCTCCCACCCGCCCTCTCCTGGGCGAACGCCAGCTTTTGAAGCCTGGCGCAGTGATGTATGTTCTCCTTCACTGCTGGCGCATCACAGACAGCTGACGCTTTCCAGTGCTTTTCTTTATTCTGCTTTTTAACTGCCTATTATTCTGTACGCGATACGGGCATTGTGGCTGTCAGCTTGCCTTTCGCTGCGCAGTTTCAAAAAGGACCCGCTTTGGCCAAAGGCCAGCCGGGTCGAGCACCGCAGACAGGACAGCCACTTTCCGGCAAGCCGAAACAAAAAGGAGTGCGAGTGTCAACGGCTTTTGCCTTTGCTTAGCTTGTGTTGCTTCCGCTTACATGTCTCGCACAACGCACTCGTAGCAATACGTAGGTTGCGTGGTGTAGGACTTGCCTGAACACAAATTATTTTTCTTCGAACATCCCCACCCTACCAGGTAGTCTCATGGTAGTCTGTGGGGTTGGGCACTCCAGGTAGTCTCACGGTAGTCTGTGGGGTTGGGCACTCACGATAGTCTGTGAAGCTGGGCATTCCGGGCAGTCTCACGGTGGTCTGTGAAGTTGGGCACTCCAGGGAGTCTCACGGTAGTCTGCTGGGATTGGGCACGCAGGATGGGATTGGGCACTCCAGGGAGTCTCACGGTAGACTCAAGGGAATCTCGCGGTCTGTTGGGATTGGGCACTCCAGGGATCTCACGGCAGTCTGTGGGGTTGGGCACTCCAGGGAGTCTCACGGGAGTCTGTTGGGCACTCCAGGGAGTCTCACGGTAGTCTGTTGGGATTGGGCACTCCAGGGAGTCTCACGGTAGTCTGTGGGGTTGGGCATTCCAGGGAGTCTCACGGTAGTCTGTTGGGATGGGGCGCTCCAGGGAGTCTCACGGTAGTCTGTGGGGTTGGGCACTCCAGGAGGTAGTCTCAGCGGGCGAGGAGTAATAGCTGACTTTAAAATCTAACAACCCCACACCGAGGGCGGGGAAATACAATTTTCAAGGTTTGGAAACGCATGTTTAGAGTTGTTTCAGCGTTGCTGTTGCCCTTATCCCTCCCGAAGCTTTAATTGAGCTTTCGAAACCCTCGACCCCGAGGTTTCAACAAATCTGGAGCTCAAGGCGTCCACAAAATCGTCCCCAGGTTGTCTCATCGCCATAGCTCTTTGAGATGCCGAGACTGTCGACAGATGACACCATTGCAAATCCGAGATTCGCAACAAGTAAAACCACACTGCAGATCAGAACAACCTCGATGTTGTACATCACCACTTCTAAGTGCGACACTTGAACACGTCTGCGTCTAACTTGCCAAGATTCTGCAGATTGGCAACAATGAGGGTACTTGGGAGACACATGGGAAAGCAAGGTCAAATGGAAGGTCCAGTGGGATTCAATGGGAGGAGACATGTATATGGAAGAGCATGGAAGTTTGAATCAGAAGAAACCAAATAAGAAACCAAAGTTGAAGAATGGTTAAACCCGAGTAGACATGGGCGTCCAACTGGAAACCAAAGCGACTCCAAATCGACAGGTGGCACCTTTGCAGATTCTATTCGACATTCTAAACAAATGACACCGATATTTGCCTTGCACGAGTCTTGACACTGTGCACTGTACGTATGTTGGAACGACTTCCTCTCCAGAGCCCCGGGGAAAGATCGCAATGTACACCTTCGCCGCCCCGTCGTTGTAAACGGAAGTTCCAGTAGTCATGTTCTGCAAAGCCACGACCTTGGCTGGGTACTCCCAGTCCCACTAGTTTGACAAGATGCTGCAAATTTCGAGTCGTTGGGTCCTGTTGCAAAGAATTGCTGAGTTTTAGCACAACAAAAAACTTAAGCCATGCACAACAAAAAACTTAAGCCATGCACGAAGAGCCAAAAAACACACATAAGAGAAAACAATCCGACCAAAAAAAGATTACAGCATTCCGATACGCACAGCGGCCATAACGGTCATAGCTCCGATAAGATCGGGTGCGATGCAACATGCGGTTTGATTGACGTGTTTGCGGAAGTCTTGTTGACACTGTGCATCGGCTGGAGCTGCTTTAGACTTTAGCCCATGGACAGCGGGCGTTACAAAGTTTCAGAGGAGTCTTTGCTTATTGCTTGTCGCTTCTTCATCGCATAACAAGCGGGAACAATAATCATGATGATAATGAACAAAACAATCACAAAAACACTAGCAGCAGCAACGATAACAATGCTAATGACAACACTACCAATAGCACAAGGATTGCCGAACATGACAGTAATATCAGTGATAACAACAATAACAGTAGGTAGTAGCAATAATAACAATAGCAGCAGTATAACTGCAATAACAACCATAACAAGAATGACAATGACAACAACACTAACGTTAGTCAGAATAGTACAATACAACACTGTTGTTACCAATGGCAGCAAACACAACATGTATAGCAATACTGACAGTTGTACCAGTTACAACAGTTATAGCACCACTGACAAGAACATATCAAGCACAACGAAACTTGACAATATTAACCATCACGACGAGATGACAATACTGATAGCCAACAACACGAACAACAAGAGCCATAATAACAAAAACGCAAGATAATCCCAACAAGAGTAGCAAAAACAGTACTAGCAATGATAACAATATAATACCAAAACCCTCAACTGTAAACCCAAAACCCAGCAATAGCAAAGTCACAGGATGAACGGCATCAGCTTTGCGGAGTTCGAGAGCTCCAGTTTCGACAACTTGTACAGCGCGATGCCCGGGCTATTTGGGGATTGCCGAGTAGTCAGCGTGCCTCCTGCCTCCTGTAGTGTTATTGCTACTACTACTCTAATCGTTCTTGTTAAAACTAGATTCCTTAAATAACTCTCATTGTTGTGTTCAAGTTTCGTGATTTCGCCTAAGGCAATGGGTTCGCAAATGCCAAGCATCTGGACGAGGCATGGCTCGAGTTTGCGGGAGCGCGCAGTTCATTGTACCTTGCGGTTTTAGCATGGGTATGATGAGATTGCACCATCCTGCCATGCTCACTTCAGGTTGGGAAGCAGCTCGAGAGGGTAAAACCAGGCTCGAGACGTACGTACAAACAGGGCAGAATCTGCCTTTTTGCACCGGGTGCACAATTTTTCAGCTTCGTATGAACAGTCATCTGGCAGGTGACTGGGCTTCCAAAGCGCTGTCGGAAGTCACGGTGTCACGTGCTCGAAAGTTTGAGGGAATGATAGTGTTAAGACTGCCTTGTGTGTATGTGTGTGTGTGTGTTTGCGTGCTCCGGCTTTTGGCGTATGTGTCTTCACGCTAAGGCCTCGGATTCAGCCTGTCCCTGCTCAAATCGAGCAGGCACGCGTGGTTCGACCTGCCAGTTGCCGAGCATCCTTAGGACCAGGTTGCACGAGGCGGCTTGATTGATGGGTGACATGCCATAGAGGCGTGCATGTTTAAGACCATCCGATTTTTTTTCCTTTTTTCAGCGCGCATGACTTCTGACGGTTGACACAACTTCTTAGGCGAAAGAGCCGGCAAGACAAAACGGACCCTCACGTGCCCTATCAGCCAGTGCCCCGGCCGGCGTTGCACATTGCTCAGTAATCTTCTTGCTGCAAGCAGTCTGCTGCTGGTCGAAGTGGTGGTGTGGTTGTTTTGAACTTGTATTCGAAAGAAGCTGAATGCAGCCGGAGTGCTCAAATCCCCTGCTCTTGCCAGCTTCCCTTGCCACCTGTGGCCGACATTCACGATGACCAACCCCAAGGTCTTCTTCGTCGGCAGCTCAGTCGTGTGCCCTGGAGNGGCTCGCAGTTCTTCTTGTGCACAGTGAAGACGCATTGGCTGGACGGCAAGCACGTGGTCTTTGGCTCCGTGACTGACGGCATGGACGTCGTGAAGAAGATCGAGGCAGTCGGATCCCAGACCGGAAAGACCTCCAAGCCCGTCGTCATCGCCGACTGCGGGCAGCTCTAATGGCATGATGGAGAGCCGGAGCCTTCGGGCAGGCGGTCGACGTTTTGATGGGGGTCTTCACTTCCTTGTTGATCGGATTCGTTCATAGATGACCGTGCTGAAGTGTGTGACCATGAGCAGATGACTCCTGGTCTCAGGGACTCTTGATGGCATCTCCTCGCAAAGGGGTGCAAAAAGCAGCCTTCCTTCGTGTTGCCATGCGCTTTGTCACCGGGTGAGCCGGCAAGCCAACAAAGTAAGCAACGATTGAAAAGTCGAAGCTCATCTAATAGGCGTACGGCAGCAGAATCAAGTGCGAAGGGCTTTTGGGGACCGGACTCTTCTTCATGTCTGCAGCCGGAGTGCTCAAATCCCCTGCTCTTGCCAGCTTCCCTTGCCACCTGTGGCCGACATTCACGATGACCAACCCCAAGGTCTTCTTCGTCGGCAGCTCAGTCGTGTGCCCTGGAGNTGCAGCCGGAGTGCTCAAATCCCCTGCTCTTGCCAGCTTCCCTTGCCACCTGTGGCCGACATTCACGATGACCAACCCCAAGGTCTTCTTCGTCGGCAGCTCAGTCGTGTGCCCTGGAGCTTGCATGTGTGGTGTGCTCCGATTGCATCTACCCTGAGTTTAGGACATGACCATCGGTGGCACAGCAGCCGGCCGCATCACCATGGAGCTGCGTGCAGACGTTGCCCCAAAGACTGCGGAGAATTTCCGTGCACTTTGCACCGGTGAGAAAGGCAAGGGAAAGTCTGGAAAGGCACTTCATTTCAAGAGCAGCGCCTTCCACCGCGTGATCCCGGACTTCATGTGCCAGGGCGGTGACTTCACAGCTGGCAACGGAACCGGCGGCGAGTCCATCTATGGCAACAAGTTTCCGGATGAGAACTTTACCCTGAAGCACACCGGCCCTGGTATCCTGTCCATGGCCAACGCCGGTCCCAACACCAACGGCTCGCAGTTCTTCTTGTGCACAGTGAAGACGCATTGGCTGGACGGCAAGCACGTGGTCTTTGGCTCCGTGACTGACGGCATGGACGTCGTGAAGAAGATCGAGGCAGTCGGATCCCANGGCTCGCAGTTCTTCTTGTGCACAGTGAAGACGCATTGGCTGGACGGCAAGCACGTGGTCTTTGGCTCCGTGACTGACGGCATGGACGTCGTGAAGAAGATCGAGGCAGTCGGATCCCAGACCGGAAAGACCTCCAAGCCCGTCGTCATCGCCGACTGCGGGCAGCTCTAATGGCATGATGGAGAGCCGGAGCCTTCGGGCAGGCGGTCGACGTTTTGATGGGGGTCTTCACTTCCTTGTTGATCGGATTCGTTCATAGATGACCGTGCTGAAGTGTGTGACCATGAGCAGATGACTCCTGGTCTCAGGGACTCTTGATGGCATCTCCTCGCAAAGGGGTGCAAAAAGCAGCCTTCCTTCGTGTTGCCATGCGCTTTGTCACCGGGTGAGCCGGCAAGCCAACAAAGTAAGCAACGATTGAAAAGTCGAAGCTCATCTAATAGGCGTACGGCAGCAGAATCAAGTGCGAAGGGCTTTTGGGGACCGGACTCTTCTTCATGTCTGCAGCCGGAGTGCTCAAATCCCCTGCTCTTGCCAGCTTCCCTTGCCACCTGTGGCCGACATTCACGATGACCAACCCCAAGGTCTTCTTCGTCGGCAGCTCAGTCGTGTGCCCTGGAGNGGCTCGCAGTTCTTCTTGTGCACAGTGAAGACGCATTGGCTGGACGGCAAGCACGTGGTCTTTGGCTCCGTGACTGACGGCATGGACGTCGTGAAGAAGATCGAGGCAGTCGGATCCCAATCCGGAAAGACCTCCAAGCCCGTCGTCATCGCCGACTGCGGGCAGCTCTAATGGCATGATGGAGAGCCGGAGCCTTCGGGCAGGCGGTCGACGTTTTGGGCAGCTCAGTCGATGTACCTTGCTGGCTGGTCGATCAGATATATCTTGACGCTTGCGAAACTATTGTATGAGGCAAGTATGAAGCATGGATTTGATCAAAGCTTGCTGTTAAAAGTCTCCCATCTTCTCACAAAGAAGCCTGCAGGTTTACGTACTGCATCACCTTCATTTCGCCCTCAGCTTTGACAGGACTCAGCACCTGTAAGGCATACTGCGAGACAGAGATAGCCAAGCCAGATTTCGAGCTTGTTGACTTTCGCGAGGCAGCAGCATTCGGGGCTCGAGCACTTTTGGGACGCAACCGGTACTACCGCCATGGCAAAGCCAGTTGTGTTTTTCGTGCCGGCCTTACGGTCACATCAGATATCTCAGCCAGTGGAGCATACTTGTATGTGTCTATGCAGTTTGAGAGTTTTAGGGATGGCAAATGCAGACACACGTCTGCATCGAATAAGCGCACTGCACAGCACGTTGTCAGGATATGTCCATCGGTGGCACAGCAGCCGGCCGCATCACCATGGAGCTGCGTGCAGATGTTGCCCCAAAGACTGCGGAGAATTTCCGCGCACTTTGCACTGGTGAGAAAGGCACGGGAAAGTCTGGAAAGCCGCTTCATTTCAAGGGCAGCGCCTTCCACCGCGTGATCCCGGACTTCATGTGCCAGGGCGGTGACTTCACAGCTGGCAACGGAACCGGCGGCGAGTCCATCTATGGCAGTAAGTTTGCAGATGAGAACTTTACCCTGAAGCACACCGGCCCTGGTATCCTGTCCATGGCCAATGCCGGTCCCAACACCAACGGCTCGCAGTTCTTCTTGTGCACAGTGAAGACGCAGTGGCTGGACGGCAAGCACGTGGTCTTTGGCGCCGTGACTGACGGCATGGACGTCGTGAAGAAGATNGCTCGCAGTTCTTCTTGTGCACAGTGAAGACGCAGTGGCTGGACGGCAAGCACGTGGTCTTTGGCGCCGTGACTGACGGCATGGACGTCGTGAAGAAGATCGAGGCAGTCGGATCCCAGACCGGAAAGACCTCCAAGCCCGTCGTCATCGCCGACTGCGGACAGTTGGCATAGGAAGTTTTGTATGCAGTTTTGGTCGCCTCGGCAAGGACCGCAGTTTTGTTGTCGTGCAACCTAACATCCTCTTGCACGCTCGGCTAGAAAAGTGAGCGGCATGTTTTTTCTGGAGAGCAAGATGGGCTGTGCTTCTGATGCAAGGCTCATCCGCAGCAGCAAGTGCCACTGAATGACATGGGCGTGGTGGACTCGGTGGGCCTAGGTGTGCCCGGTGTGGAGGTACTGTGGCATCCGTAGCCATGCCGTGCCTTCAGGTTATGCCCGGTAACAGAGGGGTGGATGCTGCCGCCAATGTGCCAGTCTCAGTACGACCAGGCATTCATGAAATCTAAGTATGCTTCTTTTTCAGTTCGCCCTACTTGATTTTTTGACCGGTGCTGGCTTGGCGAAGCCAGCAGTTCTGAGTACATGAGCTGAGCGTCTGAAACACGCACCTCTGGTCTCAGACTTGACTTGACAGAAACCGAGAATACACCTTACAGCCTTACAGGGTTCTTACACCTGCATGGTTTAGTTCTGTATTGTGGTGCCACTGTCGTGTTCGTCATGATGTAGGGCTACCCAACTCCCAGTGGCTCTGGCACCAGGCATGGCGACCGTCACAAGAAGCACATGCACGTGCCCAGAATGCCCCGAAGGCAGCAGTGGAGGCCGTCCGAGTCTGAAAAGTGTGGCCTTACGGCCGTGACCATGGCGGTTGAGTTTTCATTGGCCCCTTGGGAACTCTTCAATCACTTCAATCCTTCCTGGCGTCTGAGGCTCCCCGCGTGGTGCCGAACAGTAACCAGGCAAGTGCTGTTCGGAGATTCATAATTGCGAGGTTTCCGCAGCATCGCTGTCAGGGCGCCTTCGTTGGCTGGAAGTCAAACTGAGTAAGGGGTGACCCATGTGGTAGATGCAGAGCCCGGATCGGAATGAGTATTTCTGGGGACAGCGGCAGTCCCAACTCTGCATCTACAAAGCAACTGATGCTCAACAAGTGTGAGCCTGCATGTGGTTCGTTTGATGTACAGAGTCATGTCGTGTGGTGCCGTTGTGCCGTACTAGCAAGAAGGTCTGCCTACTGACACGTGCAGTGCAGCTGATGTGATGTGTTGGAACCTGAGCTGCACAGTATGAATCAGCTGCACTGCTACGCAGACACTGCACTGGTGCACCAAAGACTATGCCAGACAGCGCAAAACAGGCGAGCAGTGACAGCTGAGTGGCTTCAGAGTGCGATTTGCGGCTCTCGGATCACGAGGAACCCCGAGTCTGGACTGCTCGAAGAGGTTCATGAGCATACATCAGATCCAGTGATTTACTAGCACTCGGCAACCAGAGCCCTCGCCTCAGCCTGGACCTTCCACCCTCCACCCAGCAACCCCAGTCGTGTATGAGAGCTGATAGCTATTGACATAGTCGGAAAAGTTGGACATTCATGCATCGCCTTGCATCATTCTGGAAGTGCACCCCGACAGGCCGCAGAACAGTGGTTGACTTGTTCTGCTGTAATGTAGACCAGAGCCAAGCCTGCAAAGAGGAATCGAATCTGAGCTGCGACCATGGGTGTGGGCCTTGACTCTGCCCTTTGAATGTGAAGGGTGCCTCAGCAGGGCTATCATAAAATCCTTGATGCCTTGAGAGGTGTGGCCGTGCCTGCACCCCAAATGCCGAGGCAAGAATCAGCACAGCAAGGACATGCTCCACCTGCGGCCTGGGCCTTCTTTTGGTAGGTCCCGATTCTGATGTCTCATCACGTACATGCAGGCCTACGGAGTGGGCGCAGGATGGAAGGGGTTTCAAGGCTGGCGTGCCGCGAGACGACAAGCTTCAGAACTCAGCCAGTGCACATGCGAGGCAACAAAATGGACTCCATTTTCAAAATTGCCTCTTAACTGTTGGAGCCTTACTGTAGGCCAGCTTGTTGGATGCCCTCTCCAAGGCGTTCTGAAAAAACGACAGATGCCTGAGGCTGCTCTTTGTCCTTGCAGCCGTTCGACAAACCTGTTGGGAGCTCTCTACTTAGACATCAGCCTGGCTGCGGCCAAGCCTTTCGCAACCAGGTCGCAACGCGGGACGGGTCGGTCTTTGAGATCACCTACATCCTGAAGTGACCCGATCGGCTGTGCTTCTTAATAAGTCCGCGATGTCCGATGCTGAGTCCAGCTCCTTCTTGCTGGAGTCAAAGCTGGAAAAGGTACATCAAGCGATATGGCAAGCATCCGGTGCATGGTGGCAAGCTAGAAGTGAAAGAGCTCATACCACTGCCGGGGTCTTGGTATGCGAACGTGCCCGGCACTCCTGTTACAGTCTCTGTTCCCTCACGCCCATCCGTCAGTTTATCTGCTGCCACCACGAATCGGCTGCTAGCACTGAGCATGCCAGAACATTGTATATATCTGGAGTCTTACATTGGCCGCGCAAGTCCACTTTCCAGAATCATTAGTAACACGGTAACACCCTTGTCAAATCACTACGCCGTCGAGTAACGCAAGAGCCACGCTGCCACAAAAAGAACTACTCTGGTTCTTGGGTTGTGTCTACTGCTGGATTGAAGTTCTGGCCGCAATTCTAGAAGCTTTAAGGCTTGTCTTTCTAGCTCAGATGCCACGGGATTTGAAAAGTTAAGACCAGCCAGGCACTTTCACAAGAATGCACAGGGCAATCTCCATTGCCCGGTTACCTTCAAGGTGTGGGCCGTCTCCTTCCATGGATCGTCCAGGGTTGCCCATTGGATTGCACAGGTGTTGGGCAACAACACTCCAGTGTGCGCGAACGTCAAGCTCGGAGCAGAGTTGTTTTGTAGGGCTCGAAAGCACCCGACTCGGGGTGTTGTCCTTGTACTCCTTTAGGTCCGGGCATGTCTACTGCTTGGAAGCGGTGCTGGAGCTCAACAAGAAGAACAAGAACTGGCGGGATCATACGGTGCATGTCATTCCGTGCCACACCGGAATTGGCACAGGAAGGACCTGATGACCTCGCAGCCCTTCACGTGGGCGGACATCGCGCCGTCCCTGGCAGAAACGATTTGTGTAGATGGCTGGTAGAATTCCTGCTATGATGCGCCAAAGCTCAGATAATGCTTCAAGATCCCGACAAGATTGAGGCTGCATGCTTGGAAGCTTATGAAGTCCAAAGAAGGATGACGGCCGTCGCAGGGACGCGAAGTGTCCAAGTTCTACTTCATCGTGATGGGACAGCAGGCGGGTGCCTTGCCGGGCCGAGAAGCAAGTCCCCAAGCGCAAGTTTCAGCAAAGCTCAGGACGAGGTGGTCCGTGAGATCACCAACCCTGAGAGCAAAGCGCTTCGGTCGAATATTCTGCTCCGGTGCCAAGAAGAGACCGAGCAATGAGCCAAGGCATCTTTGCAAACGGACGACAAGATCCGTCCAAACGCGGTAGCCAGCCTAGCACAATGGTATGACATGTGCTGTAACTTCTTTATCGCGCTGGCTCGAAGAGACGGAGGCTGTTGCGCGGATCTTCGAGGAGAAGGAACGACTAGCCGAAAAGAAGGCGCAGGAGGTGCTGCCGCAATTCCTTGTGTAACCGAAGCAATTCCGAGCATCTCGGTATTACCAGGAAGCCGCGAAGGAAGCAGCCGATCCCGAAGCAGCTGCTGCTGCCGGGACCTTACCACAACATCCGGGTGCCTCACACCCAACTTCTTGTGTACTCTGCCAGGCAAAAGCTGCAGCTGCCGAGGCTAAAGCTAAAGCGCAGGAGTTGGAGGAGGCCTTTGTGATCGACTTCTGTTGGTATTTCGGGTTCGAGTTCGGTGGTGATGAGAAGTAGCGGAGATGGCATCTAGCTTGTGCCTGTGCCTGACTCGTTGATGCAGCTCTGTCTGCATCATGCGTCCGTAGCCAAATGCATGGCAAACTTCGAATTAAAGCCCGCGATTGCTGCAACCTTTCCAACAGAGGTTTCGGCTATTGGGTTCAGGAGAGAGGGGCAAACAAAGCTAGGCGGAACTTGTGCAAGCCAGCGGCTAAGCTATCTGCCAGCGGTTGGGAGCCTTTCCACGCGTCAGATAAACAGCGAAATGTGGTACCGCATAATATAATTTGGTAGTGTATAGTAAACTATAGTATAGGATAGTAGGTGGTCGATGTTTTCAGGGAAGTGCAGCGAACCTTTGCTCTTCTGGTGCAAGTCGGCATCAGCAGCCCAGGATCTTCCTGCAAAAGGAAGCCTAACCCATGCCTTGATTTTCAACCTTAAGCCTGAACCCAAAACATCAAATCGTGAAGCCGAAATCCGAAACTCGCTGAGTCGTCGATGTATGGCAGCCCTTTGGCTCGAAGAGCTCTGGATCCGTCTTCGCCTGCCAAGATGCTGGTCACACCAAGCCCGAAGAAACGACTGAACGACATGACCTGCGAGGAC
Source organism: Symbiodinium sp. clade A Y106 (assembly GCA_003297005.1). Lineage (NCBI taxonomy): Eukaryota > Dinophyceae > Suessiales > Symbiodiniaceae > Symbiodinium > Symbiodinium sp. clade A. Next base: position 57,060 of record BGNK01003300.1, on the reverse strand, counting down.
CAAGTTGAAGCCTAAACCGAACCTGAAGCCCTGAGCCCTGACCCCTACGAAACGCCTAACTCCGAGTTCAGACATCTCAATCTCGAATCATCACTGCCTAGAGGCTGAATCATGCTGAGGTGTCGCGTCTCCATACCCAGAATGCAAAACGTCGGTTTAAAAGGAAGCGGGCAAGGAAGGGAGGAAGCAAAGGAACCTGTGAAGCGTCCCTAGCCATCACCGTTTCTTCACTGCGAACTAGCCGACAAGCTCGAGTTGCTGTGAGGACTTGAGATCAGAGTGCAGAAAGATGGGTCGCAAGGTTGCCGGCCTGAAGTGCGAACTTCTTGACCGGTTGAAGGAGCTTTGCAACAAGAACAACAGAGGTTGGGAGTGGCGCCACGGATGCCGGACTTCTTGCTCAACATATCTGGCTCAGGGTAACTTGATGGGATTGAGAAAGCACTGCCAGTGTAGCTAGCTCATAAGTGCGGAATTGTCGGTTTCAGCCGCCATGAAATTTCCATGTTGAGCACAGTGCTAGAAAAGAATTTCACCGGTTGGCATGTGCTTGCCTTGGCCCGCTGGGGCCTGGCAGACAATTGTTATCAGTTATGGTCCGTTTCATCCTTTGGGTTGTGCTCCGGGTTGGGTCCAACGGGGAGCTTTGAAAGCACGCAGAGCTTGGGAGGCAATGCAGTACATCTGCTGCACAAAAGTAAGGCGAACATCGTCTGGTGTACAAGGGCGAGTACACGAAAGGCCCGCGCAAAGGAGAAGCCAGTGTCTGGAAAGTGTTCAAGACTGGCTCGGCTTCTGGGTTCGGTTCAGCAGACTCTTCAGCGCCAGATTTAGCCTGACTCCCGATCGCCGTTTCGAGGCCACAGGGTGTGGCCTGGAGAGTCTACTCAGGTCTTCGAGGCTCGGTTCTTCGACGAGGACATCAACGCCTCCAGGAAGGCCGCGTCCTTGATCAAGAAGTTCAACATCCGCAACTCGGAGAAGAACGACCAGCTGCCCATAGTGCACATGAACGAGCCGGAGGTCTGGGTGGAGGATGGATCGGGCAAGAAAGGGCTGGTCGAGCCCTTCATCGAAGGCCAGTACCAAAAGTTCAACTCCAACACCGGCAGGGCTGATCCCAATCATCCGCTGATGCAGGCCTTGAGCCACTACTCCTGGCACGTCTCCGAGGGGGAATACCTCCTGTGTGACCTCCAGGGCTGCTTTGCGTGTGGACGCTACTTGCTCACCGACCCTGTGGTCTTGTCGATGAAGCGAGAGTTCGGCGGCACCGACGGCGGCGAAGCCGCGATGAAGAACTTCTTTGCCCACCACGTCTGCGGGAGGTGCGGTGCTGCCAAGACTTCGTGCTTTTAGGGTTGCAGGGATTATGCTGGAGGGCCTAATTATGACGGGAAGCCTGTTGTGCAATCCTGAAGATGGATGAGAGTCCAGCAGTCGCAAAGCGTGCGAATACAATGCTAGTCACTCGCACTTGATTCCTTCCTCCGAAACCTGCACTTCCGTTCAGGTATTGCTGCTCGGCCTGGAGCAAACCTGCACCACCAGTAGTTCGCCAGCCAGCATGTGCTGGCACTTCTTTCTTCTTCCGCTGAGCGCACAGGCGCCATGGTTTTGAGGCTTTGTGGTGCCATGTCAATGTGATCGCGGCGTGCCCCGGGACATGTTGGCCCGCAGTTGCTTTAGTCGTAAGATTTTGTAGCACCTTTCCGACGGGTGCGACCCCTAGAAGGCCAAGCGAACACGGGGAAGTGTTCCTGACGATGCGAGGAAAAGCAGTTGCTGATGCAATCTTTCCTCGATTCGAAGTGTCTTGTCCATGAGCAACCTTTTGACTGATAGGGTTTAGGGCTCCGGGGGTAGACTTAGGGTTCAGGGCTTAGTCCCTGTTAGAGCCCGAGTTTGGGGATCCAAACGGGGCCCGAGTTTCGCGCACTGCCCACAGGTTTAGCATCTTGGTTCGGGGTCACATGCCCTTCAGCTGAATGCACGATGCGGGTGTAATGGACGTCGTCCGACAGCATTTCTTTCGACGGATAGGCATAGGCAGTTTCAAGGCTTGGACGAACTCCTGTGGACTTGGGGCTTCTTTCTCGGATCTGTGCAGGCTCGACAGAAACGGAAAACCAACGAGCGTGGTGGACTCAGATCTTTCATGTCATGCAACCCAGCTGTTGTTCTTGCTTGGGATGTTTTTTCGGTTCAGCAGCTGTCACGGCTGTGCTGCAAACAGCAGTGCGAGCAGTAGAGCCGTGAATCCGCGGATATTAGCGAATGCGTCCATGGAGCCGTGGAGACGATCCGCCCCAACATGTCTGGGGCAATTTCAAGGACACTTGTGGCAGCTCTGATTCAGTTTCAGAAGAGGACAGCCCAGCAGTGCAGTACGTGTTGCAGGGGTGCTACGACATCCGGAATCCGGGAGGGGAAGATCCTCGCCTGCCGTGGCTCTGCCGGACCATTGATTGGAGAGGCCAGCGTAGCATATGCTCCTGAGAGCAAGAGCTGTGCTGACCTTGAGATGCGCAGGCAAGCGCGTGCTGGATCTGGGCTGCAATGCTGGTCAGATCAAGTGGGCTGTCGCAGCAGAAGGTGCGAAACTTACCCTGGGTGTGCCTTGGATGCATCAACTCGTGAAACGAATTTACAGGTTCTCATGCCTGAGTTGATAGCATGCTGCTTAGCTGCTTTCCGAGGTCGACATCGATGCCTCACTGATTGGGGAAGCGAGGCTTGCGACGTCGAAGCCGGCGGCCGGGAGGCAGCTGAATGGAAGGCGGGGAGCGTAGTTCCAGAGCACGAAACAACTCTCCTCAGTTGTTTCATTCAAGCTTCCAGGGTGCGATTTCGCTGTCGAGATCTTCTTCGATTGAAGTTACGGCGCAAGTATGATGTTGTATTGCTGCTGAGCACTTCCAAGCGGGTGCACTTGCAGCAACTTGGCGGCAGCATAGGCTTGAACATGACTTCAGCAAAGAGCCCTTTGAAAGCTTTCTGGTGTCTCGCGGCAGGCATGGAGACGAGGGCCTTAAGCAACTCTTCCGGCGCTGCAAGCGATGGCTCTGTCCGGGAGGTGTCCTAGTCCTCGAGCCACAGCCATGGAAAGCCTACAAGAAGGCCCCTGAGAGAGAGAGAGAGAGAGAGCGAGCTGAGAGGGCTGTCCTTGTGATCACATTGCCTTTCAACTTTGAGGTGGCTGATGCGCATGCAGACGTTGAGAAGACCTGGGGTGAGATTCAGCTGAAACCCAGCAGCTTCGTCGACTTTTTGACGGAGGTTCGCTTTCGACTTCATCCCCCAGCTGACTTAAGTTTTCCTTTTGGCTTGAGCAGGTCTTGGGATTTGACCGGGCCTACCGGTGGGCCTTCGTCGACCACACACAGGAGTCCTTCCAAAGGACGTTGTACTTCTTTTGGAAACTCGTCGGGGACGAAGCCTTTAGTGTGTCCTCGTTTGAACTTGTTGCTTGGTCTCTTCGTTTTGCTTGATTGCTATCCTTCGTCAAAGAGACATGACTCATTGTACAGACCAGCCCGCTTGAACTGCTGCTCATGAGTTGTTGTGTGTAGCAAACTCGTTCATGTAGATCAACAGAAGAATCGGTTGTGAACAGAATGATGCTGAAACCAACTTTAAGGAAGCCGGAAAGATGTGCAAGAGGCAGCCCTGGCCTCGCAACCTGAAGTTTCCATGAGAGGTGGGCTTCTGCGTTTTTGGGGCTTTGCCCGAGGTGCGTGCAGGCGCGTGCGCAGGCTGAGTAGGTGGAGGCCGGGCAGGCGCCTGGCAGCGTGCGCGGGAAGCAGCGTGACTAGATCTCAACGGCTGTTGACAAAAAAGGAAAATGCTGCCCTGCGTGCCCTCACCCATTCTCGTGCCGCCCAAGCCATGCTTAGATCGCTAGCTGCTAGCCGTGCTGCAGTGCGAGTAAGGGGGTATTGTCCTCTCTATGTCTCGAGGCTACACATCCAATGAAGCTGCAGCTTCCTTCACCTCCACTGCTGCACCTTTAAAGTACCGGCCTCAGGTGCCCGGCTGAGCCAAGCAAGCGAGCACAGCAACTGACTGAACCTGCTCTCGAACTGGACGACGTCGGCCTGCTGCCTTCTGCTGTGCCGTCTTGCAGTGTACGTATTGGCCCTACTCAGGACTTAAAGCACTCCACTCACCTTTAGTTCGATGCCCTGTTACCCTCATGTAGAACTGAGGCAGAGTCTGGATGGCATGTCTCACGCCTCCCGTCTTTTGTGTCCGACCGAGGTCAAAGAATGAGCTGCGCAAGCTCACTGAAGAAGAAGAGTTACAGGACACGGGCGTGACACTGCTATTCCACGATCTGTGGCGAGTGTGTGCAGTCGCGTGGCTAGACAGGACATCTACGATCAGGCAGCTTGCTTTGCTTTCTTGTTGTGATGTCCTCCAGGGTGCTTCTGGTGTGGCAGCATGCAGGTTCGCAAGAAGAAGCAAAAGGGCTACGTGCTTCCGGCTGGTTCTGTACTTCGAAGGGCCAGAATGAGGGTCTCTGCTGAGATCTCAAACCTTCCAGGTCCGTATGGTTACCTCCCATGGTTGTCTCAACTTGGAGTTGCACTGCGACATTGTCCGCGGCTCAGCGGCCTCAAGCCCTGCTTCAAACGGGAGAGCCCAACTGGATACTGACAGCAGAAACTGGAGCTGGGGGTAGTAGTCGCAATTTCTACAGCCGGAGCTTGTAGGCGAGGCCCGGCAAGGGCACCTCTGTTGACGAGCTGTTGAACTACGCCGATACATACAAAACACTTTGCAACGCTGGAAGTTTCAGGGGAGCGACCATGCGCTTGCCGCTGGGCCTTCTGCCTGTAGACTTCTGTCTGCGAGCTCTGCAGGCCCCGCGGACCTCGGACAACTTCTTGCGCCTCTGCGAGAAGAGCTACTACGACAACACGGCGGGGTCCTGTGAAGTGAGCGGAGGTGCTTCCATACGTCTGCGTGGCGTCTTGCGGTTACTTGTGTGCAGATTTTCCACCGACTGATCCGGAATTTCATGCTGCAGGCCAGAGCCACAGACGGTTGGGAGTTACGAGCATTCAAAATGTCGCACGCGAGTCCGGCCTTCTGACAGGGAGGCGATCCCACTGGCACCGGCCGCGGTGGTGAGAGTGCATTCGAAGGCACAGCGGTGCTCCGGGTTGGTTCACCCTGCCATGATTGCGGGTTTCATGTAAGCTCCTTGCCACACAAACACCTGCGGCTACGACCCGAAACCCTGAAACCGAAATCTTTGACGAAGCCCAGCTCCAACAGCCTCATTCAGACAAAAGCCAAACTGCTAAATTCAGCCAAGCGGCTTCCGACAGTGTGTACCATCGAGTCCTGGATTCCTGTACAATACAGCAGATTTCGTACAGGCACCTGCAGACCAGCGTTGGTGGATTCTTTTTGAGGGTGTCTCCTGCTGCTCATATGCTGCATCACTGCAAACTAAAAGTGCAACAGATGTACCCACCATGAGGGATCATACGCACTATCCACTTGCAGCCCTGAAAGCGGATCAAAAGGGCGAATTTCATGGTAGCGGAGCTACCTCGGTAGCTCAGGGACCTGGTAGGATAGGCCCGAGAACCCGAAGGCCCGACCTGTTTCACCTCGCAATATTTTTCCTTTTGCTCTCCACTGACTGCAGTTCGATCTGCTCATTGGCTGCCGTTGCTGCCGTTTGCTCGGCCAACGTTTTCTTCAGCGTAAGTCTCCCAAGGGGAGCGGCTCCGGAGTTCGTGGAAGGAGGTTTTTCAGCGCCTGTGAGCAGAGGTGGTGAGTTTTCAGTGGAAGTGAGTGGCTTTGGTTGGAAAGAGGAGTTTTTCTACTTTGCGGCGGAGCGCGGCAGGTTTCAACTGGCTGTGCTGGAAGGAAGTTTTTTCGGAGAAGGCAATGCAGGCGGGTGGCTCGGAGCAGCCCATCCCCGAAGGGCCTGCCCCAGGGCCACAGCAGCAAGCAGCAGGGCCACAGGCTGCCTTAGCAGCTGAGCAAGTGGATGCTTTGGTGCGGCAGCGGCTTGATCAAGCCCTGTCGTCCGTCTTCAGCCGGCTGCTTGATAGCAGCGAGAAGGCAGCCCAGGCTGCTGAGAAGCAAGCTTCCGTGGCCGCAACGACAACCTGGTCAGGGGCCTGAAGTGCGACCAGTGGAAGCCGCCCTCAAGGGAGGAAGAGCTGCGCACGTGGCGTGAGTGGTTTTTCGGGTTCACAAATTTTATTTCAAGCCACGACCCAAAGTACGAGGAAGACATCAACGAGCTGGACCTTGAAGTGGAAGCAGACCACATGTTCATGAATAACGAGATGGTGGAACGGAGCCAGCGGCTATTTGGGTTGCTGTGCTCGCTCCTTCGCGGCCGGCCTCTGTTGCTGGTGAGGTCTTGTGAAAAGACCAAGTGCGGCTATGAGGCCCTGAGGATCCTGAAGAATGAGATGGAGCCGCGAGAAAAGGCCCGGAGCTTGGCGCTTATGCGCCAGCTAGCTGCCTGGAATTTCGAGGAGAAAGGGACCATGCACGAGCAGCTGGTGCGGTACGAGGAGGCCCTTAGGGCCTACGAGGTCTCCGCCGGTAAACCTTTTCCGGAGGACCTTGTGCTGGCAACTCTGGTGACAGGGCTGCGTGAGCCCTTGCGCTCACAGGTGCAGCTGAAGATGAAGGCAGACACGAAGTACAGTGATGAATGGGTGCTACAATATGAAAGCTTGACTACGCCTTGGGGCTTCACCGCAACTGGCAGGCCGAGCACCTCGCAGGACGCCCCGCAGCCAATGGAGATCGACATGGTGAAGGGCAAGGACAAGGGCTGGAAAGGCAAGAAAGGCAAGGATGGCAAAGGAAAGAAGGGAAAGGATGGCAAGACGAAAGGGAAGGATGCGAAAGGGCGACCGGGAGATGGCCGTGGCTCCTGGATACAGCCGGGAAAAGGCGGTTGGAACAACAACGCCTGGAGCAGCGCTGGATGGAACGCAGGAGGCTGGAGTGGCAAGGGCAATGGCTGCGGCTACACCGGCTATGGGAAAGGATGGCGACAGCCTGGAACCAGCCAGGACAAGAGTGGCAAGGGCAAGGGTGGCGCTGATGTCTGCAACCTGTGTGGCCAGCGGGGCCACTGGAAGTGGGAATGCCCCACCAAAGGAAAAGGGAAAGTGAACCAGGTGCAGGACCAGACGCCTTCGCAGGCGCCAAGCTCAGCGTCAACTTCGGCGTCCACCTCTTTGCCTTCTGTGTCGCTCTACCGGGGCCAGGCGGGGATCAACAGGATCGAGACCTTCCAGTGCAGCACCCCTCCTGGGAGCCGTGCCACGCAACTTTTCGATATCTCAGGCCTGGACGACGAGGGCGAGTTCGAGCTGGACGGTGCCGGGGTTATGGCGGTGTTTGCTAAATTCCTTGATGAGGAGTGTGAGGCCCATGGGTTCCAGGAGGGTGCGATCCGGAACAGCGCGAGGGACATCCTGGTGTACCCCATGGACGCTACTGACGATGATGGGGATTGGTGCCTGTCCCCCTTTCTTGGGGACCCGGCGCCTGAGCCACCGTGCGCCCGAGTCCAAGCAGTGACAGCCGCACCGGTGATTGAGGAGATGGAGGTTGTGGTGGACAGCGGTGCTGACATCTCTGTGGCACCTTTGCGTTTCAGCCAGCTCGGGGCGCCGGCAAGCCCAACGAATGTCCTGATGCAGGACGCCCAAGGGCGCCGAATCCGGGAGCACGGGAGCAGGGTGCTAGACCTGGACGTGACGACCCTCGACAACGACAAGGTGACGATCAGGGAAAAGTTCGCAATTGCCAACATTGAGGCGGTGATCGTCTCTATGGGGCGCTTGCTGCGCATGGGCTGGTGCCTGGGAAGCTCCAACGGGAGCCCCCATATCGAGCAAGGGGGCCACAGGATCCCGGTGAGGCTCAGAAGGAACACCTTGACGGTGCTGGCGATGGTGTCGGCAATAGCTACGGTTGTGCCCGGCGATGCGACCCATGCGGTTCGGACCCTGAACACCTTCGACGATGTGGGCCCTTTGCCTTCAGACCTGGAGCAGCTGGCTGGAACGCCCGGGCTGGCAAAACCTCCGAAGCGGGTTGCCTGTGTTGGTGGCCAATGGTGTGGAAGAGCTCGACCTGGAAAAGCTCATTTGGTCCGAAGAGGACTGGCCCTACTTGGCCGTCTTTGTGCGGGCAGACCCTGCTGACAGAAAGCCGCGGGAAGGAGACACGTGGATCCAGGCTCTCACCTTGACAACGGCGGCGTATGGTGACACCCCCAGGGTCCTGTCCGAGATCGACCCAGACTTCACGGGCAGGCGCGACGTGGTTATCTTGTTCCATGTTGAAGAGCTCCCCCGCAACATCCTGACGGACCCGAAGGACATCTTTCAGGAGGATGAGTCGGCCTACGGCATGCCTTTTGTCCCGGAGGGCGAGATCGTGGAACCTGAAGGTGGTGTCGGGGATCTGAACGCCAGGCCTGGGGAGACGAAGTCATGGGCCAAGGCGAGCCAATGGCCGAGGAAGAGCCACAGGGCGAGGAGCTTGAGGGCATCCGGCTCCATGTGGAGACGCCACTTCGTGTTCTCAAAGGCCTTTGTGACCAGCTGGGGCTCTCCCATTCCGGGGGAAAGAACAAGGTGCTGAAACGCCTCAAAGAACACCATGAGGTACTTAGCCGGCAGATGAGCGCGGAGATTGCCAGGAAGATGTTCTTGGATAGCGAAAGGCCACCCGACATGCCAAAGATCCCGATCCTACCAAGCACGCGCCAGCAGGAACTCCACAACATTACGCACCACCCTTTCCAGAGCTGGTGCGAAGCCTGCGTGCTTGGCAGGAGCAAGCAGAGCCCCCACAAGGCGAGCGAGAAGGACGAAGGCCAGGACGTCAAGGAACACAAGCGCCCGACCCCAACCATCCAGATCGACTATGCCTACACCTTCACCAAGCAGAAGCACGAGGTTCAGAATGAGGAGCTGGAGGTCGACCAAGGAGGAGCGGACAGCAACGAAGGGGGCAGCCGGACTCGAGACGAGCCTGGGAACTACCAGGACCAACACGGCCTCACCTTGGTCGGGGCCGAGTCGACGACAGGATGGACGATAGCCTTGCCAGTTTCCCAAAAGGGGTCAGGGTCGCTGAAAAGAGTGACAGAGCACTTGGTGAGGCTTAGCATGCTGATCGCCCCAGGGGAGTCCATCACATTTCAATGCGACCCAGAAGCCCCGATCAAGCAAGTGGTGAATGCCGTGGAGAGCTGCAGGAGCCGACTCGGGCTCTCGACCCACAAGGTTTTCATACCTCGTGGGTCCCACGCCTCAAACGGGCTTGCTGAGAAGGCGGTCAACACTGTCCGGACCAACGGCCTCACGCTGAAGTGTTTCTTGGAGGCCAGGATTGGAGCTGTGTTCGAGGGGCACAGGCACATATACAGCTGGCTGATGCGACACGCTAGCTTCATATACAACCGCTTTGGTGTATGTGCTCGGGGAGCTCCACCTTTTGAGGTGGTGTTTGGCCGTCGCTTCAAGGCCAAGATGGTTCCTTTTGGCGAGCTCGTGATCTTCCATAGGCCAAGCAAACACCGAGGAGAGCTACAGTGGCTTCGTGGTGTGTGGCTTGGTCTCAATGAGCGGTCCGGCGCACACATCCTGGGGACACCTGAGGGAGTCTGCGAAAGCAGGAGCGTCCGACGCCTTCCCCGTGAGCAACAGTGGTGCGCTACTTCAGTTTTGGGGATGCAAGGGATTCCCTGGGACTACCTGGGAAAGGCAAAGCGCAGAAGGGCTTTGTATTCAAGCGGCCAGAACACCCAACGAATTCCCCTCCTACCTGACTCAGCCAGCCTTGAGGAGATCGCAAAAGCAGCCGGAAGAGCAGCAGCAGCCGAGATTGTGGCAAGCACGCCGGTGCCACCACAGCCCGGTGACGAAGCTGCCTCTGATCCACCAAGCCCGTCTCCAGGATCCCCGTCTTCTACATCCACGTCAAGCTCAGAAGCTGGAGATGGAGAAGGAAGGCAGCAGCAGCAGCAACAGCAAGGAAGCCAACAACAGAACAGACCGCAGGAATCTCGAGAGCATCCACATCCACAGGAGCATCTCGGAGCCGAGCAGCAAGGAAGCCAACAGCAGAACAGACAACAGGAATCTCGAGAGCATCCACATCCACATCCACAGGGGCATCTCGGAGCCGAGCAGCAAGGAAGCCAACAGCAGAACAGACAACAGGAATCTCGAGAGCATCCACATCCACATCCACAGGGGCAGGGTCCCATGGCAGGAGTCGTTGACCAAGAGGGCCCAGGTACATCATCGCAGGGTGGTGTTCCAAAGCGTCCCAAGCTTCTTCTTGACAGACCCAGCCCAGGTGGAGCCGGAGGCAGTGAGAGTTCAAGTGCCCAAGCAAACGTCCGTAGAGTACATGGTGACGTGCCTCCTGAGGAGCTCGCTGGCTACGAGGAGTGGCCCGACGACCTTCTGGACACTATGGCCCAGGAAGGCGAGGAGAGCGAAGACTGGGAGCCGAGCTGGGATGCAAATGGCGAGCAGGCTCCCAAGCGAGCTCGAGATCATCGACATGAAGGCTGACTTCAGTGAGGTGACCCGGCTGCTGGAGATGGGTGTGGCCAGACACCCTCGTGAAGGAGAAGATGTTTCCGGCTACGGCCGCCTAACCACAAAGATGGTGAGAGACTGGCGCAAGCGGCCGACATGGGTGAGACGCAGCCGGCTAGTGGCCCGCGAGTTTCGAGCAATGAGCGATTGGACCGCCGAGATGTTTGCACCAGCAAGCACCTTGGCCACAGTGCACGCTTTCATTGCGGTTGCGCTCTCGCGCGGACTCGAGGTGGCCGTGCTCGACGTAAAGGACGCCTACTTGAACGTCCCGCAGCCGAACCCCATGATCATTGAGGTTGAGCGCGGCATCCTGGAAGCCGGCGGGGTTGGCACAGTGGAGCTTGTAGTGGACAGGTTGCTGCCAGGCCAAAGGATTGGTGCAAGTGCCTGGTACAACTTTGCAAAGGACCTCCTGGAGCAGGGCAGCATGCACAACTACGTGAAGGAGCCGACCCTGTTCAGGCACACCGACCCGGAGAACGACACGGGGCTCATTCTTCACGCCGACGATGGCATGATCGCAAGCATAGCGGCTGAGAGAGAGAAGCTCGTGAGCACACTGGGCTCGAAGGTGAAGCTTCAGGTCTCTGAACCCTTGCGGCACATTGGGGATGAGATCGAATTCCTCAAGAGGAGATACGTGATGGTGGAAGGCGGGGTCGCCGTCTTCTCGAACAGCAAGTACCTTGAAAGCCTTTCGAAAGCATTCGAGGGCAAGGTGAAGAGACGCGACTCCCCCTCAGACGCAAGCTTCCAGGAACCCGACGCCAGCAAAGAGCTGGGACCCGCTGAGGCACGGCTTTACCGAGAGTGTGTAGGGCGTCTCCTCTACCTTTCTCACACTCGCCCTGACGTGCAATTTGCCACGTGTGTCCTTAGCGGGAGGATGCAGAGCCCCACCATGGCGGCCATGAAGATGCTGCAGCGAGTGGTCGGCTACCTTTGCAGTGTCCCGGAGATTGGGTTCATGATCCGGAAAGCCCGAAGTGAAGCGTGCTTTGGGTACGAGGGAAAGCATGACATCATGAGGGCAGATGACCTGGTGGTGGAAAGCATCACAGACTCCGACTGGGCAGGGTGCCGACGGACCAGAAAGAGCCGATCTTCGATCCAGCTGTATGTGGCCGGCACCCTTGTTGGCACAGCGGTCAGGTCACAGAGAGCCATCAGCCTCAGCAGCGGTGAAGCTGAGTTCATAGCCTTGGTGGGCGGCACGTGCGAAGCCCTTTACCTTGCAGACTGGATGAGATTTCTTTTGAGCCCAATGACCAAGGTGCGGGTGAAGTGCAGAACTGACAGTGCAGCCTGCCGGGGAGTGTGCAATCGCCTGGGCTGTGGGCGAATTCGGCATTTGCACGCTGGGCTCCTTTGGGCCCAGTCTGCTGTCCAGACCAAGGAGATCGAACTGGGATCCATCCCAGGCGCTGACAACCCGTCCGACATCGGCACCAAGCCGTTGAATGGAGGGCGGATCCGGGAGCTGTTGTTCCTCATGGGGGCAGTCACCCCGCAGCTTGAAGCCTATGGCCAAGATGACCGAGAAGGAGCGGTGCAAAAGAAGGCGCTCAGCAAGGCGATCAAGGACTTTGGCACGAGCAATGCCAATGTGGGACAAGTGAAGGCGCTTTTACCTCTGCTTGTTCTCCTGACCCAGGTCGCTAGTGTTCAGGGCTTGAGCTTGGCTGCGCCAAGGGTTTGGGAGATCGACCTGGACCTTCTTGCCGAGTTCTTTGTGACGGCAGTGATTGGTTTGATGGTGTGGTTTATGGTGGCTGGGGTTCCCTACGGCATGTATAAGTTCCTTAAGTGGATCTTGCGCTGTGTTTTCCAAAGGGGCCATGGAGCATGCAAACAAAGTACTCAGGCGACCCAACACCGAAGCCCTCAGCAGCGACCCAAGCCGATCGTGGAGCCAGCCGCGAAGAGAGAAGATTCATGGAGGAGTACGTGCAGAGGTGCGCAGAGCTTCAACAAGCTCTGAGCGAAAGGTGTCGGGAAGTGGAGGCTTGTGAAGCAGCGCTCAGAGAAGTGCGTGAGGAGAACCGAGTTCTGACCCAGAGGCTGGAAACCTTGAGGAGGAGAAGGCAGCCTGAGGAACTCGCTGTGGCCATGAGCAGGGGCCAACGCTTCCACTTGCCAACCTGCGGTCACATACGTGACTCAGCTGTGAAGCTGGTTTCGCCGTGCAGGGATTGTATAGGACCCTGAACATGCGTGGAGCCAGGACTAGAATTTTTACGGTGCTGAAGCCTGTAGAAAGGAGGGCTACAGCACCGAGGCGGGGTGCAACAGATGTACCCACCATGAGGGATCATACGCACTATCCACTTGCAGCCCTGAAAGCGGATCAAAAGGGCGAATTTCAAAAAGTGCAGGCATACTTCAGCTCGATGCCCCGACCCGGTTAAGGAGCGTGAGTCGTTGTGTATAGTCATGACAGCGGTGAGGCGGCAAGGGCTTCAAAGACGAGTTCGACTCTCGACTGGTTCACCAGGGACCGGGAGCTTCTCGGCAATAGCGATATGGGCAATCAGATATTGTGACTTTGCGTGAGACCTTGGCGAGCTTCAGGTTCTCAGCATGGCCAACAACGGCAAGAATACGAACAGGATGCTGGCCCTCGGTTTTGCCTGGTTTCCGCACGACATTGCGACCAGCAGGAGTCAATTCTTCGTCTCGCTCAAGTCCTGCGAACACCTGAACAACAAGCACTCGGTGTCAGGATCTGAGTATTATGGACTGCTACAGTAGCGGCGTTGGCTCCCTACAGTATCAACTGCCCGGCACAGGTTTGGTCGAGTGGTGGGAGGTCTGAAACTCTTGTCGGTGGCTTAACTCCTGGAGGGCTGTGCTGTGCAAGGTCCAACCGGATATTTGCTCTCAGGGAGGTCTTCAACAACTGGGAGACGGATCCAAAAGACAAGCCGGTGAAAGAGATCCAGCTGGTTCGGATGGAGGCTGGGCCTTCAAGCCTTGGATCATTTGGGTTCCAACTCGACTGCAAAGGTCTTCAAGAATCCCTTCAAGGAAACCGTCGAGGAGATGAACAAGCCAAAAGTTGAAAAGGCCACGAAGTGACAGAAGTGCTTCTTTTGCCAGCCGAGACTTTGCGGCTTCGTCCACGGGACCAGGTGGTTGATCCGGTGGCCACCTGGTTCAGTCCCTGCCCCAAGTGAGCACGCATCGAGGGCTTCTGCAGATCAACTTCGTTGTGACAAGACCGCTGTTTTTTTGCCGAAGTTGCCATGGCAGTAGCATGCATGCAGATTCCAGCTTTGGGGCAGAGTCCGTTGGAGCTTTCTCGGTGCAGGTCAGACATGTCAGTGTGTGCGCGGACATGCATGGATACAAGCAAGAAAGCTTGGGTTAAGTTGGGGTGGAGTCTCAGCTGTCTGAGTCTACGCACGGTCTACTCCGAAGCCCCCACAGGTGCTAAAAGACTGGGTGCCATTGGCGCACGTGCCGGGTGTTTGTGAACCTCCATGCCATGTGCAGCTACATGAAACAACCACCTTCGCTGCTTCGGGTTTTCATCGGCGTCAGCATGTTTTTAAGCCCGTTCTCGTTCTTGAACCCAGGCAACCGGAAAGATCCGATGCAAGGGCACAAGAACCGCCACTCCACAGAGGTGGGGCTCCGGTCAAGGTGCTCCTTGCGTCCTCGCAAGGGATCGCTTCTCTGCGAGGTGGGTAAGTACCTTGAGGAGGAGCTCCTACCGGGCGAAAAAAGGAAGAAGGACCATGGGCTGCAGCTTCCTTTCTTGCCATGGGCATCTGGGGGTGTCTCGACTGCCATGCAGCTCTCACTGATTTAGGGAGATGTGCAGGCAGGACCCCACCCCTACCCTGTCCGGAAGTTTCAGAGACCAAGTGCCTTTGTAAATCTGGCAGCCTCCCCCTCGTGCCACGAGATTTCAGTGGCGGTAGACGGCAGGAAAACCTCGTAGAGTTGTACAGCTCGCATCACCGTCGGAGGATGCCCCCCAAAGCTTGTCAGCGCAAAGATCCCTGGCGCAGCTGTAACCTGCCTGTGGAAAGGTTCCATGAAATATGCAGCAGCTCTTTGTGACGCAGCCTTTGCTTCGGTACCGTGGGCTCTCCCAAGTGTTTTCTAGGCCCAGGCTTGCAGCATTCAGTGCACAGGAGATGCCATCTGAAGAGTTGGAATACGCCAACATTGCACAGAAGCCGCGTCCCCAAAGAAGCCTTCCTGCTGCAAAGGCAAACGACATCCTTTCATGAAGCCCTGGCTGCAGGTCCAAGAAGGCCCGCACGGACTTCGACTTCTCCATGTGGTGATGGGCGCCCTACTCGTCCTGCGTTTCACCTTCTCAAGACGAGGTTGTGCATTGTGGCAACTTCCAATGTCCAATGATCGCTCTATGCGGGAGCTTTGTCGGGCTTCTCCCATCATTCAGCCTTGAGGTTTGATGCTGGTCGGGGTTCCTTTTGCGGCTCTGGTGCGTCTTGCTTCGCTTGACGTTATCTTGGAACTAGTGCCTCATCCCTATTTGCGGCCTGAGAAGCTACAGCACTGCAGTGTGTATGCTGCAGCTGTGTTTTGGGCAAAGCCCCTCCCGTTTCAAACGCACACAGACAGGTTTTTCACAAAGCCAGTCGCGAAGTATGACCTGAACATCTCCAGATCGTTTCCCTGTAGACCGCAGTTTTAAAGCCCCTCCGTCCCTTCTTTGGCAAAGTGGGCACCATGGGCTCAACGACTTCCGCCGAGTCAAGAGGGCGCCGCCCCCGGCTGCCACGGCCATGGCAGACTGCCGGTGTGTTTGGGCAGTGTTGCAGATCTCAGGCAGTATTCAAAGATGAACAGGCAGACGCGGCTTATCTGCAGTTTGCAGCAATTTGACCTCATCGGGCTGAGCTTGTTTGAATACGTAGCCCAGGACTTCCAGTGTCATTTGGCAGCCTCTGGACGCAAAGAACAGCATGTCACAATTGGAGGACACCGGACTTTCGGATTCTGACACGCTTGCTGATCACTCATCGTTGCCTGAAGCAGGGCAGCATGTCCCTTCACGCCCTACTCTTGTGGGCCAGGGCCCCACTGTGTCGACTCGTTTGGAGACATGTTCAGATGCTTACATAGCTACATCTACAGTTGTGTACGGGCAGGTTGGCATGCCGGTCTGCCTGGCAGTGCAGGCATCTGCGAGTCTCATCATGGTCCTGTGACAGTGACACGTCGCCAGAACTTGATCCCACCACTACGACCAACCTGTGCAAGTGGCTTCAGCAACTGCCCGGATCTCGTGGTGGCTGGCTTTCATGGATGTGGTGCTCTCTTTTTGAGCTTTCATTTGCTCAGGGTCATTCTTGCTGCTGCTGTTGGTGGAGGCCCATCATATCTACCAAGAGAGGTGGTAGCCTCAGTGACCTCCCCAGATATGTGAAACCCGACACAGCCGCAAACGACGCTCTAAGAGTCCCGAAACCAGTATCCCGCTGAAGCCGTTGGTTGGGTTCAGGCAGCTGCCTAGTCAAGTGGTATGCCCTGGCCTGCCTTTGACGCGTCGACAGATGCCGTGTTCACAGTCTACAGGAAAGCTTGGACAGCTGTGCGCGATCTGATTACCCCGCCGGAGCTGTCTGTAATGAGGCCTGCAGCATGTCCAGGTTCTCCTAGATGCAGTAGTAGGCTACTCGAAGCCTAGCTGTGCCTTCATACCCATCAGGCAGCTTGGAATTCTACGGATGCGACTGCGTCATGTTATCTTAGGCAAGGGGTCATGTGCTCGCAGCTTTCAGTCTACAGACTTCGGACAACAGCGCAAACCCTTTCGTACACATCTTCTTCTGCAGGTATCTTGGAGGATGTCGACCTGTACATGGTGCTGCTCTCAGCTCCCCTTCGCCCTTGCCATGCCGGTGATGCCGGTGCATCACGTTCATGCGCCGGGCGGCTCATACTTTAGGATTTTGCGTTTCCCTTCGTCGCACGTGCAGCCGGCATGGATTCTCGCACAGTGCCTTGCAATGATGCTTGCAATGCGTGCAATGCGTGGCTCCGCCGCAGTCGCGTGCGACCGGGATGACCCGAGCAATCCGATGACCGAGCACTGGGCCGAAGCCTGGAGACAGGCGCACATTCAAAGGGGAGATCTCGCAATCTGCTAAAGTTAAAGGGGGCGCCGGGCGGCCAGGGGCGAGAGGGGGCCAGCCGCAGGTTCCCATCCTGGGCCACCTCCTAGCGAAGATTGTGCTTCGGGTCAGGCCCGGATGGGGAGTGTGCGGCAGATTTTTTCGGAGCCTCTGCTCATGCCGTCGCTTCCTTACAGGCTTTCAGCCTTTCAGGACAGGTACCAAACATGCAGCATTTTGCCATCGCACACAGGTGCTAGTAATTCATCCTTGTCAGAGAGCTTGTGCTAGCACCATGTTTGCCAAATTGTCCCTGCTGCTGGCGTTAAAAGCGGCTTCAGCGCAGGAGCGACTAAGGGGAGTTTTTAGCAGCGGCTGTTCCCGAAACCTGAGCGAAAACAGACCAGGAGGACGAGAGTGTCTTTGTGTACTTCGGCTCCGGATGTCCGGGCCTTCAGCTGCTGCCGAGCAGGAAGTGAAGGGAGAGTGAAAGAAGGAGAGCGGTCCTTTTTCCTTTTCTCATCTGCTGAGGTTTTTGGCACGTCCAGCATGCCTTCATCGAAGCGGAAGCCAACCTTTTGGGTCGCCCCCTGGCCAGTTGGCGAGTTGGCGAAGCCGGAGCCAAGCACGTCTGACGAAAGCCGGGCTGCGAGCAAAGACGCAGGCAACGCCTCGACCTACACGTCACTTACAGGCAGGAGCGCTCGCTCGCTCGCTCTCGCTCGCTCTCTCTCTCTCTCTCTGTCTCTCTCTCTCTCTCTGTCTCTCTGTCTCTCTGTCTCTCTGTCTCTCTGNTCTCTCTCTCTCTCTCTCTCTCTCTCTCTCTCTCTCTCTCTCTCTCTCTGTCTCTCTGTCTCTCTGTCTCTCTGTCTCTCTGTCTCTCTCTCTCTCTCTCTCTCTCTGGCTTTCTAAAGCTGATTCTTGCGCGTGTGCGAGCAGGCTATGCCGGTGGCAACAGTGTGAATGCAGATGGCAAAGCCTGCTACAATGACTACGCTCAGCTGGGCCACACAGAGGCCATGCCGTTTGTGCTCCAAACTTTTCGTGCCGGCTCCTGGAGAGTTGCCCGAGTCAGGTTGTTGGTCTTACTATACCCTTGAGTGACAAGTCTGCAAATCAGACAGTCAGACTTCCATTGTGGCTCCATGGTTGTCATACTAGAGCTTTGCGCTTTTGTTAGAGCTCGCGGCGCCCTGCTATGCCATGGTCCATGCTATACCCGGACAGCAGTGAACAGCTTCGATCTAGCTGAATCCAGCTCAAGCGTCAAGATGAAGCCCAAGCCCAAACAGTTCCATCCGGTGTTTTCCAGTTTCTGGGGTGGAGAGTTCGATGTCCCGACATCATAGTTTTAAATCAGAACACACCTTTCTTGCAGTACCTTGCCTCCGGCAAGAACTGCATCGAGACGGGCATTGACTGTGCAGCCCGGGCTTACTGTAAGTTTCTCCGAAGTCAACGAATTATGTTGGAGCGGACCAACTAAGAAGTGCTGCCTGAAAGCGGCTGCAAGGAGTACGGCGCCAGCCAGTCGAGATTCACTCATTCCAATACCGTGACGACATGGGCCCACAAACTGCGATCATGTGGCTTCATTTGGTGCAATGGGCTTGCTGAAGCAATACTCGAAGTTTCTTTTCATAGCTTCGTAGATACGTAGTTATGTTTATGCACATGTAGACCACATTGTTCTTCGCACAGAGTTGGGTGTTTTCCGTTTGCTGTTGGGCGAAGGATAGCGCACATCATGCAGTTCCATTTAGAAGCTGCCTGTGGACTGTGCTTCGCAACTTCTCATCTGAGGCAGGCTGCCCGATTTCGGAGCAGTCTTCTGGTCTTTGTTCGTGGGGAAAGACCGCGTGGATGTGATGGACATAGGCCAGTTTCTTTCGGGCGAAAGACGGTGCTGCCCATCGTGTCACAAGCTGGCCAGGTGCTGATTACCGTGCTGCCATTGGCGTGCCTGGTGGCATCAGCTCCTCGCTGCTTGAGACGGTGAACGCCAGCCAGGCGAGCTTGGACCTCGGCTTGGGGTACCAGCCCGTTTGGGTCCGGTCAGTGCCACAAAGTACATTGTCAAGGTCGGGCTCAGCGCGATGGCTGGTGGTTTGAAGTCAGGGCACGCCGCAGTGTTGCGATTTTGCACCAGTCACCCGGAGAGCGAGAGAGCGAGAGCATTCGGCGGAATCGTGATTTTGTCTGCTTGTCTGGATAAGCCTCGAGGCAGGCAATGGCGACGATCCTGACACCTTGGGCAAGGCAAGTGCTGTCTGTGCCGAGTCTATGCCATGCTGAGCTGTCTCTATTTGCCAATGCCGACATGTAATTCCCACTAAATCAGCCGAGTGCTTGTTCCAGGCCCTGGTGTGGGTCTATGATACCGCCCTGTATCCGTTCTACCAGGCAAGGGCAGCTCTGGCCTCTGACGGAACAATGTTAGTCCCTTCGCCGTTTGAAAGGCTGAAGTGTACCATCAGTTTCACGACGACTTCCTGCCTGGTGGCAATTACCCACAGGAATACAACGAGCCATGTTCTTGGTCTTCCCCAGAGTCCACCGGCTTGGAAGAACAATCAACCTTTGACTCTGAGTCTCGTCCACGATCTCCGTGAAGATGGCCGCCTGACTTCGACCGGCTGCCCTCGAGATCAGGCTGGAGGGCCGAGAGATGCTGGAGAACGTGTCTTGCCTTAGCCTTGGCAAAACTGCGGTTGTTCTGCTTCTCGCAGGCTTCAGCTGTGTCTGCTGCCCACCCGGTGGTGCTGTCCATCGTCTTGCTGCTCGCTGCCCTGTCCTCGATCTAGCTCATTACAATGCTTCCGTGTCCTGCACACATTCCAAGGTGTACAGGCACACACAATGACTGACGTGTAAGTGGAGAGTTGGCTCTGCCTTGGGATAGCGGATAGCTTACCATAGGCATGCCCAACACAGAACTTGTAGCTCGTGGCCAAAGCATGCCAGCGCCACTGAGTCGAACCAATGGCGCAGCATGGGCCGGCGATTTTGTTTCGTGCTTCCAAGCACCCAAGGGGGCTTCTGTTCAGGCTTGACAGTGTACAGTCTCAGCAACACGTTTAGCCGTTTTTACCCCTTTTTGTTTGTGATAGTGGGCTTTGCGGGGAACCTGCTGGTCCACGCCGGATGGTCGTACCGGGGAACACTTGACCCCGCCGATCGTCCGTGCAGAAGTCGTTCGAGACCCGTTGTGAAAATGCTGGGCCAGTGTCTGGGCCATTACCGGGGAGTTCGCTCGTTTTCTTCAGCTGGCAGGTTCTGGGGCGTGGCTTTCTTCTTCGCCGGCCTGAACGCTTGCGACCTATAGTTCATGTATCTAAAGCAATGTGTAAGTCTGATCCTTCAGTGGCTGCTCAGGCCTGCGCGTTCCATGAGCAGCGTGCTGCGTTTATGGGGCACAACAACACAGTACAGGGAGCTACCGAAGTGGTAACGCATGTCAGCAAATCGGAGCAGACCTTCGGGGAAGCGAAAACGCTAGGTCGTAACATTCCGCGGTGTAGTTGGTGATACGGGTTCCTTGCCAAAGTCCTTTTACATTGAACGTANGCAGACCTTCGGGGAAGCGAAAACGCTAGGTCGTAACATTCCGCGGTGTAGTTGGTGATACGGGTTCCTTGCCAAAGTCCTTTTACATTGAACGTATTTGTGCGCCATATACATCCCAATCGTTTCCAACCTGGCTAGATTGTGCTTGCTTGCATAGTACAACTTTAGTACTGGAAATGCCTCGTTTCGGCTCCCGGCTGGATTGTGCTTGCTTGTAGTACAACTTTAGTAGTGGACATGTCTCGTTTCGCGTCCTGGCTGGATTGTGCTTGCTTGCAGTACAACTTTAGTGCTGGGAATGCCTCGTTTTTCGGCTCCTGGCTGGGTTGTGCTTGCTTGTAGTACAAC